>JANTPZ010009454.1:0-11805 GCA_025593235.1 Vachellia pachyceras
ATAATTAGGATTTGTGGGCAACATATTGAGAAACCTGTCTCTCTGGCTGATCCAACTGTCTCTAACATAGTTAATTGGAATTGAGCCTTCTGAAACAAAACAATCCCGGGGGTGGAAGCTCCCATTTGGACTAACTAACATATTAGGGTCACGGCCAGGCATAAATGGTTTAGTGTTTCGTTCTGTCATACTAGACATGAGCTGGAGGCCTAGATGCCCCCCTTTGAAGGGTTCATAGTAACCCCAATTGCGCATGTTCAACGCATCATCGTCCATGAAAACTACACAACAGACAAAGACTGAATCTTTCTTAATTACATTTCAGTTCCCATCTTTCAAAATGATGCGAGGCCTTGAAAACTAAAGCGATAAAATGTCGAAGGACACAAATTACCAGGCCGTACAGAAAGTCAGAATTGAATGAAAGATCAAAACATGCGACTGGATGCGGGGAAAACAACGGGAAACGCAAGATCTACAAAATCCAGCAGATCCAACATGCACAAAGAAAAGGCAGGAAAAGAAAAAAAGCTTTCAAGCCATACCAGGGTCAAACCGGTCTAGATTTACCATTTTCGCGTCAAAAAACGATTTAATCACCGAAAAGAGGAAAGCTCACGATATGAAAATCGTCATGGATCCTACATTTCCCTAACAGCCAAACATACAGGAAACAAAAGGAAAACGGCGCGTACAGCTCGAAAAACCCCATTTAGCAAGGAGCAAACAAGGGAGGAAGAGGGGATCCAAAATCTCAGAATTTTAATAGCAGATCGGAGTCATAATGAGAACGAAAACCAAATCTATGAAACAAAATATATAAAGATCCAAATAAAAAGGCTAACGGTAGAAGGACCCATCTATTCAAAATTTTAAGGGGGAGAGATAAGGGAGAGAGAAAGGGAAATAAGAGAGAGGAGAGAGAAAACTTACTTGGTGGGTGTAAACGGCTCTTTAGGGTTTTGCCCTTCTGGAGAGAGGAGAGAGAGACCTGAAAGAGAGAGACAGAGAGAGAGAGAGAGAGAGGAGGGGAGGAGAGAGGAGAGAGAAGTGAGACAACAATGTCAAAGTGAGAGAGAAAGAGAGAAGAGGGAAGGTATCTCTAACAATCTATCTATTTACGCATTGTCCAAATCGCCGATCCAAAATTAAAAAAATAATAGAAAAGCGTAGGATGTCTATCCAGTTGAGTGGATATATATATAGAAAGGAATAATTTATTATGTGAAATTAATTAATGAGCGTTGTGGAGACACAGACAGGGGAGGGTCCGACCGCAAAACACCTTTTCCCCAATGGAGACTATTACGTATAGACGGCGACCATTTTATATATCACAATCCTAAACAAGGCCAACCTTCGGCCTCTTTCAAGCCCATTTTGTCTCCACTTCTTTTCCAATCCCATATTGCGACCGTTTGGATGGACGTTATCTCCTCCAAAAGGAGCTTGTAGGATGCAAAAGCGCGGTGGACAGATTTTTTATCGTTTGGGGGAGCGTTGGACAAGAAGTTCCTTTTAAGAAAAAGGAACTTCCAGGGAGAAGTTACCTCTGAGCTCCTTCTTCACCGCAGCGTTAACGGTGAGCAACAACATTCCCATATTGGCCTCGATCACCGAAGAGTTGAGCCTCGTAACGTTGGCAAAACTCGAGCTCCTCGTCGACTATAGTTAGCAAGCCGGAACCTCCGCACGTGGCAATGCCACCCCTAAGCTCCGTTGCCAATTCGTCATTCATCCAGATAACCAGCACATCTCTCTCTCTAGTCCCATCGGTAAACTTCCCTTTTCGAATAAGAAGAAGAGCAATGATAGTTTGAATTTTGTTGCTTCACCTACGGCGCCTGAAAATCATGGTGGAGGAAAAGAAATCATCCGTAGCGGCAAGGTCATATCCGACCCTCGGTTTTCATCTCTTCACACTGACCCTCGGTTCTGGGAGCCTCCGAAGCGCAAGACGAAGATGACGATCAACTGGCTTGATGGTGAGTGATTTTAATCTCACCAACCAGTCATGTGTTCGAATCTTGGCATTCCTTCAAACCAAACTTTGTCCAAATGAGCGACAAAATATTATTTTTTTAGAAAAATATGTTGACTATTAATATAGAACTAGACTAACATTCTTTGAAAAGAATTCTGGAAAGGAAATTATGCCATTAGTTAGTTCAAATTAGAGAAGAGACTTTACAATCTAATAATTATGTGATATTATTAGTTAGTTCAAAAATTATATAAGTAGTTATATGATATTTATTAATTACTTGAAGAATTTTATTTTCTATTGATGTTTATTTTACATATATTTTTATTTATTCTATTTTTTATTATTGTTTTTCCCCTCAAAATTATCGCAATTATCTAAATAATATATATGTGTGTGACTATGTAGTATTTAATGATATTCATGTCCTTTTAAGTAATTTGCCACAAAAAATTACTCTTCCAACGTTTATCAGACACTTTCTCCTTTTAACAAAAAGCCACTTTTCTAACGCTTATTCAAACATAAATCACGTTACACTTTTAACTTCTACTCAGAATTCCTTTTCTAAAAGTCCTTCTACCAAAAAGTCACTTTTTCCACCGCTTATCCAAACGGACCCATTAAGTACTATTCTATCCATACGCATAAGGGTTTACTCCAAATAAAATTTTTTATATTTATCTTGTAAACCGTAAATCATATTGAAAAAGTAAATTCTAACGATGATTCAAACAGGCTCAATTATCATATTCATGTAAGTTTTTTTTACTAAAGTACATGCATGCTCATTTTAAAGGCAATCTGTTCAAAGCGTTGTCGGATACTAAATGCAAGCAATGTGCCAATCTTTTCACTCATTTGAAAATCTAATTTGCAAATTCTATCTTCCACTTAAAATGGTTTAAATGGGTCAATCCTTGAAATGTAAACTTAATTGACAACTATAATCAGTGTGGCTCATGGTAGTTCGAATATGATTACTTTCAATAGATATATTCTTTTCATCGTAGATTGATGATTTCTTACTATTTTAATTCTTAAACATTTTATTATACATGCTCTATGTAATTTTAGTTCTATTCCTCTAACATTCAAAAGATAAATAAAAATTTTGAATAATTTTATTGTTTCCCTTTTACATGAAGATATAAGTATTTTGCTTTTTATTAAGCTTAACAATCTATATAACATACCACATCTAGTAGGATAATGCTTTATTAATGTTATTGTAGGTGACGATATTAATGATATTTATTTGTACCAAAATCATTTTAAAGAGACTAAAGCGTAGGATTTTGCAGAAACTTGGGCTAAGCACGTTATCACCCTTAATTGTCATTCAAACACGTTGCTAATCAATAATCAAACGATATAGGTGTTCCATAAATATTGATAGGTTTAATAGCCATTCATATGTCCTATGATATATAATGTTTTATTGATCACTTTTTAGTGACAACCAAAACTTCAACTGCTCCATCAGCCTTAATTTGCACAACATCATGCCCATTACTAATATCAATAGACTGACCTTTTTTTTGGGGCATAAATATCAATAGACTTGATGCAAACTTGACTAGCATAGAATTTTGTTTGATAAATTAAAGTGGACCACCAACCTTGTAAGGAATTATTTCTCACTAACCAGATTAACTTCAAATAATCTATTGGTCTACATACATTCTTCACACTTTTCTCAATTCAATTGGTCTTCAAAATTTCTTATATCAATAAAAACACACAATTCGTCCCAATGGAAAACTTGTTTTCCCGTTGCTTTTTTATATAACTACATAATTGTGTCAAATTTAAGTATTATCGAGTCTAATTAAAGTAACTCTTCACCTCTTTTAAAGACATTTTCTATATTCACATAACTTGAACTGAATTTATGAATGACTTCCATCATTGGTCCATACTCGAAAACAATAACATACATGTAAACTTATTTTATGATCAAACTGGAAAGATATACCTACTATTCAACAATGACCCACATGCAATTTTTCAGGTTAGAAGAAAATAAACAGTGTCCCCATATGCGGCCATGAAAACCAGCAAAGATATGACAACTACATATAGGATTGTCAATCTTATGTATCACGCACGAGTACATGAACGTATATATGATATCCCATCTGCAATCTAAATTTTTTATACAATCATGATACACACACACACATCACTTCCCAACCTATTCTGCAATACAACTCTTGTAGTTGTAATTGAAAAACTATTGTACAAATACATTAAGCGCGCGCGCGCACACACAGATGCAGACAAGAGGTTCTCTGTATTATTACTATGTGGTTTAATTTGATGAGCGTCATCAGGGATCCAATCAAGGTTGGACTTCCAACGGAGCTGGCGAGTGAAAAATGCATTCCAAAAGTCAGACAAAGAGATGGTCTTGAACTGTGCAGATCTTTCTGGAGTTCCGAGGTTTGGCGATGGCCTTATCATTCCATGCGATCTGACACTCATGAAAGTTGCCAGCTACATCCTCTCCTTCTTCAAGTTCATTGTCGCCCTGCGCTCTATGCTTCTGTATATCCCATTACTCACAATCTGTCACATCATTAATTTCTACTAGTTAAGCTCCCATATACATTATACCAATCTCAAACTTGCGACGAATAGTATTATGTTATATGCAGTGTCTATAACATCTAATAATTAATAACTAATAACCTCGAATGTCTCCGACGTTGAGTACGAGGGCGTGTGGAAGAGGGTTGATGGGGACCCAAGAACCATCCTTTTCTATTTGAAGGCCATCCATTTCATTGACCTGGAGGAGTATAGTGAGGGCACTAGCACCGGAGCGAGGGATGAGGCCAGTCACCTTGTCTGGTTGAGGACATTCAGGATGGTAATTCTCCTCACTCTTTGTAATCCTTCTTCAAATAACTCTCTCATCTCTTTGGCTTCCACGTTCAATGCTTCACCCATCAACATAATCAGTTCCATTGCAAGCTTTCTGAGTTCTAGACAATAGTCATTCAAGTTATCCCTGCATTGCATGCATTGGAATTGATATATATATATATATATAGTCAATCAGAATTCAGATTATTGGTTTTCCATTTTCAGAATTATGTGTGTGTGGAAGGAAGTACCTGAAAGAGAGGGGTAGGTTAGGGAATAAGTGGGGTTCCCTTGCTTCTTGTGGGAGAGTGATGAGGTGCAACAAATCAGCCCAGTCAAGCTTCTGTTCTTCAGACACAACAAACAGCTGAGCTTATCCTTCCCTTTCTCCTGCTTTCCTCTGTAACTTTATTTTCTCTTCAATTGAGAGATTGAAGAACTCTTCCACTCCTTTCTTCACATTTTTCACTAATGAAGGTCTCTCACCATGATTAATCAGCTGTAAGTGTTATTCAATATTTTAGGTTGCTCTAATGGTAAATAGAAAAGTATATTTGACATGTACATTTTTCATTTCTCTATATGATGAGATTGGAGGAGAAGATGGCAAACCTGAAAGAAACCCCAATGTTTGCAAGCATCAAGCTTGTGGAGCTCACAAACATGGAAATCTGGTGACAACAACCCAATCTTATCTATGTCAGGGTGTTGCGGTAGTGGTGAAGAAGAAGTGTTAGATGTAAGTTGAATCTCAAGTTCAGGACGCACATATCTGTCGAGTACAGTGGATAATGGCTGCTTAGCTAGCTCCTGGACCAGTGGCACTAGCACCTCAATACAACTTCCACTCTGATCACTCAGTTTGGCTTCTACAGCTTCCATTGATGTATGTAGTACCCTCACTCCCTCCCTCCCTCTCTGTGTACAATTCTTAGTGCAGAAGAAGCCTCTTCACCGGTTCAATTAATAAACATTATATTCCACATGTTCTTTCGAGCTCTTCAATGGTTAAGAGAATAGAAGAAGAAGCAAAACAAAACCCGGTAAGTTCTTAAGTCTGGTAAGATGAGTGAAAACAAACCCTTCAGAAAAATGGTTAAATGAATACGTGGATTGGCCAAACCAAAATAACAAGCAAAACAAAACGAGCGGTAAGTTCTGTAGTCTGATAAGATGAGTGAAAACAAACCCTTCAGAAAATGGTTAAGTGAATACGTGGATTGGCCAAACCAAATAGTCTTCTGTCCTTGTCTTTCTTTATTGAACTATATTCTCTACCCATCACTGGTCTTAAAGGTGAAATATCAACATTAACATATATAAGTGTGTGTGTGTGTGTGTGTGTGTAATTTCCCACTAAATTCTAAGCATATGAAGCTTGTTCTGCCTGCCATTCCGATTGCTATTGCAATGAAAAAGAAAAAAAATACACAAACATGGTCCACAAACGCACATACCAGCTTCTATGTGCTTTCATGAGTCTCATTTTGCATCCTATATATATATATATATATCATCCTGTCCAGCACCCATCCTCACTCAGTTTTGCTTCCATAGCTTCCATAGATGGGTATGTCCTTTCTCTCAGCACTTTTTCCTCCAGTGAAACTGTATCGATACTCTGAAACTTTGACTTCAGATTAACTTAATCACAGTAAAAAAAAAATATCCAAATAAACTCAGAAATACCCAAATATATTTAAACAGCAGCAGCGCCACCATGCGCTCCAACCTCCAAACACCAATCTAAAGGGGAGAGAGAAGGAAGCTCGACTCAATCCATCCACACCCTCCGCACAGATTGACCTCTTTTTTTTTTTATATAAAAGTTCGGGTGAGTTGGATCCGGGCACACTGTGCGGCCACGGTGTTCCTTCTTGCTCAAATAACACTTGCGTAGATATTTACAAATTACCGGTCAATAAGGTTTGACAACCGGATGCTAACCACTTTGCATTAACCCATTTGTTTTATCAAAGAGACCGGGTTGGGCTTTGGCTGTTTAAGCCAGCCCACTCATATTGGGCCTTTTGGGTCCAACGAACATGAACAACATTGCTAAGTAGTTAATTCATTGACCGACTTCAAAAATGAAACACAAGGATTAATTGCTAATCATTATAACGTTAAAGATGCACCGTCAAAGTTTTGTTTTCTTTCATGTGGTGTCCATCTAACTCCCAGGCTTGTTTATACAGTCTCAAATTTCTTTCGTTTTTAATTTTTGTATTTGCTCATCAATGTTTCTTCCCCGGCTTTCATGCATACATACATAACAACGGAACATTAACTAAACTAGATTTGATTAGCTGCTGATGGAACTAATTGACGCGCGTTGAACAATGATCATGGTTGATGTTTGATAAGGAGCTTATTTATTATTGGATAGTTATTTAATTACTGTGAAATGGGAAAGCTTCTTCAGTTAATCCTTTTTTCAGTAGGAAAGGACCATAAAAGGTTATATTGGCACATGCACATCTCAAAACACATTCGTAGACACCCAACCGCCCAAGAAACGGAAAACAGTAGCATAGGTAGTCATAATTTCTTCCGATGCCAAATGTCTAGGATTCGAAATCTAAGCAAGTAGAATTAGTTAACTAATCTGGTGGTTTAGAAAGGAAAAGGAATGATGACTTTGCATTGAAATTCCTGCTGCCGGACGTTGGCAGAAATAATATATATGAGAGACACTTGATTTGGATTAACATGGCCCCCAACTTTGCTTTTTAAAAGATATAAGTGGTTCTTCATTCAAAGCAAAAGCACTGTGCAAAACTCAACAACCATCTCAAGTTTTAGCTTGCCATTATTCTCCTCTGAAACTCTTTATATATATATATATATATAGTGATATAATAAATCTTTCTGGTGCACGCACCCTACTGCAGCAACTTTAGCCACGTCTGATCCTAATTAATACAACCCTGTCCCTTGTCCCTTCAGTATCCATATGATTCTTATTGAATGTCAGATTTTGTTTTCGCTTACTTATTTGCCCTTGACTAAAACCAAGGCAAAAAAACCGGTGAACAATTGAATTAAATTTCTTTATGTTTGGAGAGATGTTTGGAGAGATGTGACATATATACAGCGTCCTGAGCATGGTAAAAGGGTCGTAGATGGTTGTTTCTCATGCATTGTCAACGTGCGAAAGGGAACCTTATCATAAGAAATGATGTAAGCTCTTCGTTTAGGAGGAGATCACAAGTCACATGACGGAAGAATCAACCAGAAAATTCTGAAAATTACGTACCTTATTAGCTGACTCCAAATATTTATTATATCTGATCATGTGGAGGGGATTGAATCATTGAAAGGTACATATATAACATAACTCATGGCTGTAACATCGATATCTGATACGTACAGGGTTTGAAATTGCGTAGTCCACGTAACCGTAAAGGGTTGATTGAAGGGTAAAAACTAAAAAGTGTTATACTTTAGGCTTAAGTTCAATAATGTGATGATGGTGCAGTTGCAGAGATGAATGGCCCCATGCGTTCATTGCAATAATAAAGAGATTCAGAGGGATTTTGTCGGCTTTAGTTTTGTTGGTATCCCAAGCAGTGAACCTAGCTACACCTCCATCTATCTAACAATTTTAATTAAGCCATAATTTGGCATCTATCTACCAAATGTTCTGCACTGCTGGAAAACGACTCGTTTTAAATCTGGGTGGTGAATATTAGGTTTCAAGAAATCAATCAATATATATATTTGGATGTGTATGTGGTGACCACATATATTTAAAAGGAAAAAAATGCATACTCCAAACATGGCTTCACTTTTGAAGGGGGGGGAGTGTATAATGGCGATACCCTGATTTGGTTTTTGTTTCCTATCGCATCTTTTTGTTTGTTTGTTTGTGTCTATTGGAACCAATTGATTTTGGTCTTTGTTTCCATTCCAAGTATTCTTCCTCGTAGGCCCTCCCCACATATATTGATTACATATATGCATCTGTTTATTTCGGGGATAAGTCTCTGTGTATGACTCTCAAAACGCGACGAGTCTTGCCCAACAATCTAATATACAACAATTAATTTCTACTCTTTAAAAGTACAAACATTGCATATAATTAAATTGCTAACAATTAATGGAGAAGAAAATGACGAAAGCAGGAACTGTCATGTGATTTTGAAATACTGCTTCAGTACTTTCACTGATGCAGAAATTAAAGATACGATTTTCAAACTTGATAATTAATACGCAAATAATATTTTAGAACCTTTTTCGCTGATGGCTGATGCCTGACTATTATCAAGACCCGACCGCCATGGCATACTAGGCTAACTAATAAGAGAGCCTAATAATTCAGATTATATATTGTTATATGTATAACAAGTAGTTAATTATGAAATAATAGTTTCCTAATAAATCATCTATATCCTGTACAGAGTTGAATTCTTATCTCTTTAAGCTTTAGCCTAGGTCAATATATACGTGTAGAAGACCTTTAACTTTAACCCGTGTACGTGTCTGCATGCATGGTACTTTAGATTCTTTCATTTTTTTTTATTTAAAGAATAGATACCATATATTAATGTATGAACTAGTTGACCTGAGGAGTCTGGGTTGGATTTGAGTATGTAATGTAAGATCTAACATGGAAGGGTAATTATAAAGATGAGTTTACAGTAGTATTAATATAATATAGGAGAGAAGCAAAGGAAATGGAAGGTATATCTGGAAGTGAGAAGAAAAACCTAATGTATGGTATAAATTGGATATGGAAAAAGTAATTTATTAGGAATTGAAGTGGAAAAGAAAATGAAAGGGAGGCCAAAATGGATTAATGAAGAAGAAAGAGAGGGAAATTGAATGAGAGATAGGGAAGTGGAGGTTGGGGACAGCGACAGACAAATATTCCTGCTTTGCTTTTTAATTTGCTTTTACTTTCTTTCTCAACACATTCACACATGCCCATGTTCTCATCACTCTCACACACTCTCCTCAAATATAACCACCTCCCTCAGACAATACTCTCTTTAATTTACAGTTAATTATATTAATATATGCTCCTTTAATTTCTTCTTTTGGTGTAGTTAGCCGCCCCATATATCCTCTCTTCTCATGAGAATCAAGCAATTAATATTGAGATCAATCATGAGAGCAGTAAATTTGTGCTGCGCTACTGCGAAAATTATTCCCAATTCCTAAAATTAAGTCCCATATATCTTATCTTTAACAATGTGAGTGTGCGCGTGCGCGCATGAGAAATAGTCGTGTAGACAAGAGAGTGTGCTTGATTAGTAGATTAATTATTAGTATTAATTTGTCTAATTTCCTACTTCAAGGACGATGTTTTCTTTGTCCAAATTCTTCGTGTGGGGTTTCCAGTCTCAAACAATATATTCAATGTGATTGATTAATTGGGTCAGTACCAACCGATGTCCTCCTTTTTTAGGTAATGTACACAGTGATATGTTTCATATGTCAAAAGTATGATCATATTCGATTCCTATGATATTTTTAAAAGAAACTCCCTTTTAATTCACCCTCTCCCAGATTTTTTAAAATAAAGCTTTCCATGATGAGATAAGAAAAAGTAATTTTGTTCTTAATATAGAATTAAGAGCAACTAAAGTTGATGTTAATTGACCTCTAACATAATCATATTCATGATTTGACGATAAAGACAAAATAAACAAGTTTGCTTTTGAAAGGAGCACATATTATGCAAAAGCTAACTTTATTGATACAAAAGGCAAATTGAAGGAAAGTCAAGTATAAATTTTGAGGTAAAAGGAACGGAACCAAAGTTTAATTTAGTCAAACATATTATAAAGAGAAAGTTAGCAATATTGCTTAACCAGATGTTTTTTTTTGGAGAGGTACTTAATCATAAAATTGATAGTAACAAGAACAAAGAAAAGTCACCGTACAATGAATGTTCTTCCCTCTCGTTTTAAAAAAAATTACCCGTGAGATCCTTAGTATTGATTTCAGATATCGATGAAGGTAAATAGTGCAATAACGTATAAATGGCTAATTATTAATTTAATATGTATTGTTCCAAAACTATTTGACATGATTGGACCATGAGTCTTGGTTTGAGAATGAATGATGGGGCACATGTGCAAACTGTAGAAATAAGGGAGACTGTATATAGAGAGGCTAGCTTTATGAACAAATTTGCTTCAACCTTACTTGCTTGAGGTGAGGTGAGGGGTCAATGAAACAGCAACAAAAGAAGAGCAAGAAAGCTCGTGTGAGAAAGAAAAGAAAAGGCTAAAAAGCCTTAAACAAAGCTATCTCAGAAGGCAACAATCGCTTTTTCTCCCCCCCCCCAAATCAAAACTTCCTTTTCCTTCCTTCCTTCCTTCCTTCTTTGGTTCTGAGTAAAGCTGAAACCCATTATTCCCCCAACTTCTTTAACACTAGCCTGTAGTAGCACTGGTTAATTTGTGAGGATAGTGATCGGAATAGATTTGACATAAAAATTTCACCATGCTAGACACTAGTGCTAATTCCTCTGATGCGGCTTCCTCAGAAAATAATGGAGTGATCCTTCCCAAAAGAAAAAGAAGGCCTGCAGGCACACCAGGTAAACTGTATAATTAACACTGTCCAAGTTACCCTCATATATATATATATATATATATCTCGTGACTGTGGGCTTTAATTTTTCTCTTAATACAGATCCAGATGCTGAGGTCGTGTGTTTGTCACCCAAGACCCTGTTGGAATCAGACAGATATGTGTGTGAGATCTGTAATCAAGGGTTTCAAAGAGACCAGAATCTTCAGATGCATAGAAGAAGACATAAGGTACCTTGGAAACTGCTAAAAAGGGAGAGTAGCAGTACGCAGGAGGCGAAGAAGAAGGTGTTTGTGTGCCCTGAGCCTACTTGTTTGCATCATAATCCTTGCCATGCTCTTGGAGATCTCGTGGGCATAAAGAAGCATTTTAGGAGGAAGCATAGTAATCACAAGCAGTGGGTT
>JANTPZ010009457.1:0-11016 GCA_025593235.1 Vachellia pachyceras
AATTGGTAGAAAAGCTCATTAAAACCATCCAGAACTGGTGCTCTAAAGGCTCCAAGCTGAAAAGTGGCTTCTTTTACTTCTGCTTCTGTGATAGGTAAAGTAAGTCTAGAATTTTGTAGTTCAGTAACTTTAGGCTCTACATAATACAGAGCTGTATCTAAATGACCCATGTTGTTGCTGACCAGGGATGAGTAGAACTCTAATCAAGTTAGCAATATCACCCTCCCGCTCCATCCAAATGCCATTTTGATCTTTCATTTGCATTACCAGATTTTGTTGCATTACAAAAAACACCCAATTTCTGAAGGAATAGCCACAAAAATTTTTGTGTGGCAAATTTTGTCGGTAATCTATCGAAAATTCTTTTGGAAATTTTTGAGACAGAAATTTTCCGTCTTTAAATTGGCCATGGGATTAACCGCATAAAAGCTTTCTATCGCTGATTCCGTCACATATTTTTTAGTCACGAAGTTTTTCCTTCGCAAATTTTCATATAGGGTATTTTTGGTGACATAATTAGTTATCAAATATTTCTGTGGTTAATGTCTGTGGCAAATTATATTGTTAAAATTTAAAATTTTTTTGTATTTGTAACAAATTTTATATTAAAAAACTTTTTTTATAAAATAAAATTATTATATTAATAATCATTAAAATTATTGTTCCATCAACAATATATTATATTTAAATTCAAAATTGGCTAAAACAATATTTATAAGAAAACTCATTCAATATTTAAAATATAAATTCTGAAATATGTAATTAATTTATATTAAAAAATTATAATAAATACATAAAAGTTTTTTTTTGAAGTTGTATACATTTAAAATTAAAATTATCATTTAATTTATTTTTCATTTTTAATAACATTATATATATATATATGTATGTAACATATTATGTAGTAGAATATTATATATATATATATATATATATATATATATTGCCTAAAATATGTAAGGTCATTTCTGCTCATCTTCCAAAGACTCATGTGCAAGCTCAAGGGGTCAAAGGTTTGATCCATGGAGAAGGCAAAATTTTAGCTTTATCTTGTGTCAGTCATGGGACCAAAGACTCATGTGCGAGCTCAAGGGGTCCAAGGTTCAATCCATGGAGAAAGCAAAATTTTAGCTTTATCTTGTGGCAATCATGAGACATGACACAAGGGGGCTAGGGCCCATAGTGATGAGGTGGCCTTCGGCAGAGATACATGTGGTGGGGCTGATGATGATGTGGCGGTGGCGAATGGGATACATGGCGGGTGTCCGATGATGAGTGAGCAGTTGTCAGAGGTGACAAATGGCCTTTTTATTTATTAGAAACAAATAAATCTATTCAGTTGATGCTCAATCCTTTGGATCAGAAGGGGTTGGGTTTTTCTCTCTCTTGGTTTTCATGCCACTTGGTATTCTCGATGGAACCATCTCCTTGCTGCCGGAAAGTTCCTCCAGACAGGATGCCGGAGTTGGGTCTGCCGATCATTAACACAAAGAAATCAAAGAAAGAAGCTCTTGAGGACGCCTTGATGTCAGATAAGATGGAGGATGTGGATGGGTGTCATGAACACAATATTCAGGCGTTGGAAGAAGCCGAGGAAATAGGGCAACAGGAGACACACAGGCCATTGTCGTATAAATAGTCATTATTAGGATTCAAAGGAGAGGATTTTAATGGGGTTGCTCATGGAAAAGCTGATGCTGAAAGTGACCCATTGCTTTCTGATATCTTGGATAGGACCTGGCCGATACCTGCTCCATCGGAAGAGATGAAGAGGTTGATGGCCATTTACCCAGTTGTTCTAGAAACAGAGGAGGAGTATAATGAGAAATGTCAGCCTTGGAATAATGCTCTGATCTTAACCATTCTGGGGGCAAAGTTTAATGTCTATAGATTAAAGGAGAGACTCAGTCGGCTATGGGGCTTCAACGACTATGATCTAATAGACCTTCCAAATAATTATTATCTGGTCAGTTTCAGAAAGGAAGATGATAGTTGGGGGGTTAAATATAAAAGAATCATATTTGAAGGTCCATGGGTGGTTGCTCACCACACTTTGCTTGTACAGCGGTGGTCGCCTTATTTTGATCCTTTTCACAATCCGTTGGGGCGTGTGGCCATTTGGGTAAGAATTCCTTTCATTCCTATTCACTGCTACTCAAGGAAATACCTTTGGAGGATAGGAGACACGATAGGCAAAACACTTAAGGTGGACCTCCATACACTATCGACCACTGAGGATTGTAGTGCCAGAGTTGAGCGTGGTAGATTCGCAAGGATTTGTGTGGAAATAGACCTACAGAAAAAACTTGTTCCAAGGGTGATCTGCTCCTCGGCTTTGTTTAATGTTGAATATGAAGGGCTGAACTTGATATGCTTTGAGTGTGGAAGGTATGGTCACAGAAAAGAAGCTTGTCCATGGAAATCTAGCTCAAGTGAAGCAAATAAAGCCTCTTCACCCCCAGAAACAATGCCAAGAATGTCTCCGGTGAAACAATTGCCGTCGGAGAAGGAGAAGTTTGGCCCCTGGATGTTTGTCCAAGAGTCAAATAGGGCTCGGATATCAAGGGCAAACTAGGCTAGTTTGAAGGTAGCTGGAGGTAGGGCTGTGATGAGGACATGAAGGAAGGAAGGACTGAATTCCCACCAAACAAGATTTGCTGCAATAGCCGACTTGAGAGAAGATCAGGAGTGTACGGAGACAGGGCTAGATACATCGGTGAGGGAAGAGCAAAGTCTTTATATAGAAGGAGAGAGGAATGAGACTCTTGAGGAACATAGGCTGACTCATGCTAAGGTTGGGACCACCGTCGGTGTCAAAAAGAAAAATAAGGGACAAGAAAAGGCAAAGAAAAAACAAGGCTTTGTGGGCGCTGGAAAAGAAAATCTAAGGCCCAGTGACTTGGGAGCCCATGGGAAAGAAAATACTAGGCCTAAGGATACGGGGGTCCAGGGGATTTCTTCAATAATTGAGGATGAGCAGGATGTCATTATGAAAGGAAACCGGTTGGTTAATGAGAATGGGCCCAGACCTGGGACACAGCGGGTCCACCATGTAGTTAGTGGATGCCAATCTATTGTTAAGCCCAATATAATCATACAATCACCTCACCGGTCTGAATCTTCGAAGGACAAGCACAGAATAGAAGGCAAAGCTCAGCATGGTGTTTCCAGACCAAGTAACTCAAAGTCAAGCTCACAGCAGGATTTAATGATGGAAGGGGCTGATGTACAGAAAGAGGTTATTGATGAAGGATTATTGCAGGAAGGTGTAATGAAGGATCCCGAGAAGGGGGCTTGGTGCGGCGTAGAGATCTAATTGAAGGGGAGCCACCAGATATGTAAGTCGCTCTGGTTCTTCTTGCTGTTATTTTTTTAGATAATTTTTTGATGATAGTTGCTGCTTGAAATTGTCGTGGAGCGGCTAGTAAAGCTTTTCCACGAATGGTTAAGGATGTGACTAGGAAATATGCCATTAATGTGTTGGGGCTTATAGAAACAAGGGTTAGTGGTGTCAAAGCTGATAAAGTTGCCCGTCAGTTGGGATATTCAGATTGGATCCGTGTGGAAGCGACCGGATATGCTGGGGGCATTTGGGTTCTTTGGAATGCCAGAGAGGTGGATCTTGAGTATATTACTTCAAGTACTCAATTGCTACGTTGTAGAATCAGAGACAAAGTTTCAGGGGACACTTATTTTTCCACCTTTGTGTATGGGGATACGTCTGTGTAGAAAAGGCAAAATCTCTGGGAATCCTTGAGGAACTTATCGGGAAATATGCAATCTGCGTGGTTGCTATTGGGTGACTTTAATGCTTTTCTTGATCAGTCCGATAAAGAAGGTGGGGTTGTTCCAGATAGGCAGTCTTTGAGCCATTTTAACTCGTGTATCAATACTTGTGGCTTACTGGAAGTACCCTTCATGGGAGACAGGTATACTTGGGAGAGGGAAGGCATACGGGAGCGTCTAGATTGGACTTTTTGTAATGTGGATTGGGAACTCACCCACCCTCAGCATAAAACTTTCCATCACCTGAGATTTAAATCTGATCATAGAATAATTGTTGTCACTGATGGTAATGCATCTCGAAGGCAGGGGAGGAATGCAATGTTCAAATATCAAGCCGCTTGGAGTCTTGAATTAGATTTCAAGAAGGTAATTCAGGATTCGTGGGAGGGAAAAGATTGGTTGGATGGGCGCACTAATTTTGAAACTAAAGTTACAGAGTGGAACAACAAGGTTGTGGGAAATATACCAAGGAAAAAGCAAGAGCTGGTGAGGAGACTTAAGGGTATTGATAAGGAAAGGAGAAGGAATCCTCATAATGGGTTACTTAGACTTGAGAAATGGCTCTGGACTGATTATATTAAGCTAAGTAATTAAGAAGAGTTGCTTTGGTATCAGAAAGCCGATGCAAATGGCTTAAATTTGGTGACAAGAACTCAAAATTCTTTCATGCTTCCGCTAAGATGCAGCAAAAGAGGAACAGAATTGAGGCTTTAGAAGATGATAGGGGTAATTGGATTACCGACTCCTATGAGCTTAAATGTATGGCTCAGAAATTCTACCAGGAGTTGTACTCTAAGGATCCGAACGTGGTTCATATGCAGGAGTGGCCTACTTCTTTTCCAAGCTTGAGCACAGAACAACTTTCCCAGATTCAGAGGCAAATTACAGAAGTTGAGATAAAGAACGCGGTCTTTGAGATGGGTGCTTTTAAAGCTCCTGGACCGGATGGCCTGCATGCTTACTTCTTTCAAAACCATTGGTCCGAGGTTGGGGTTAAAGTTTGCCAATTGGTTTATGAAATGGTGAGGAACCCGGGGAGGATGAAAGAAATTAACCAAATTGACATTATCTTAATCCCGAAAGTCGACCACCCTAGATGCTTGAAGGAGTTTAGACTAATTTCTCTATGGAATGTTTGTTATAAGATTATCAGCAAGTTGCTCAGCAATAGGCTCAAGTATGTGATGGATTATCTTGTGAGACCAAATCAATGTAGCTTTATAAAGGGAAGGCAAAGTTGTGATAACATAATCATAGCCCAGGAAGCCATTCATACTATGAGGATGAAAAGAAATGGTACCGGATATGTAGCTGTTAAGGTTGATATGGAGAAAGCCTTTGATAGATTGGACTGGGACTTTCTGCAATCTACTCTATCAAGTTTAGGGCTGTGTGAGGATTTTGTATACCTCATCATGAGCTGTGTCTCATCATCTTCAATGAGAGTGCTTTGGAATGGCTCTCGATCAGCATCCTTCTCGCCCACTAGAGGTGTGAGACAAGGGGATCCCTTTAGCCCATATCTTTTCATTCTGTGCATGGAAAGGTTAGGACAATTGATTTACCAAGAGGTTTACCACAAACGATGGCAACCTATGGCAATAAGTTCAAGGGGGCCTTCCGTTTCTCATTTATTCTTTGCCGATGACTTGGTTCTTTTCTCTGAAGCATCCCAGGATCAGATGGTAGAGATGAAGGAGATCATGAGATTCTTTTGTAGAGCTTCAGGTCATCAAATTAATCTGCAGAAGTCGAAGATGTTTGTTTTGCATAATGTGAGCCTAGCATGTGCGTCACAATTCAGCCAGATCTTAGGTATTGATCTCTCCACGGATCTTGGAAAGTATCTGGGTGTGCCTCTACTTCATAAAAGAGTGGTTAAGAGTATCTTTGCCCCGCTAATCCACAAGGTTAATAGAAAGCTAACGAGTTGGAAGGGTAGATTCCTAAGTATGGCAGGGAAAACGGTTCTCATCAAATCAGTCCTATCTTCCCTTCCTGTGTATCAAATGCAAACTATGCTTCTTCCTAAGGGGGTGTTAAAGGAAATTGAAAAGGTAAATAGAGACTTCTTTTGGAACCAAAATCATGAGTTAAAGAAAATGCACCTTATCTCATGGGAGACCATAAAAGGAGAAAAAGAAGAAGGGGGTTTGGGCATCAAGGATCTCATTTGTTAGAACAAGGCATTCATTTGGAAGCTCTGCTGGGGAATGCTAATGAAACCTCATGCTTTGTGGGTTCAATGCTTATGGTGTAAGTATAAATGTGGAAATGGGAGAATTCTGGTGATCAGCAAGAAAAGTTGTCAATCAGCTGTTTGGCAAGCTATTTCATCGGTTTGGGATAAATTTTACAGAGGACTGGGATGTAAAATCATGAGTGGATCTAGCGCCAAGGCTTGGAAGGATTTGTGGGCTCTTCTAGATAGACCCTTAAAAGAGTATGTGGATAAAAATCTGCATATGTTGAACTTCGAATCAATGGTGAAGGAATTTGTCACTACTTCTGGCTCATGGGACTTACGCAAATGGAGCCTATTTTTACCTAGGTGGGTCATTGATCGAATTCAAATGGTTCCTACTCCGAGGGGTACTGAGATGGATACTTTGTGTTAGCGTAAGTCTTCAGATGGTAATTTTAGTATCAAGTCAGCTTATAAGATGATCTATATGTAGCAGAACTGCTCTATTAGATTTGACTGGAAAAACATCTGGCGGTGGGATATTCCTGAGAGAGCAAAATACTTTATGTGGCAGGTTTTCCATGAGAAAATTCCAACCACCCTCTTAAGAATGAGAAGAAATGTTTCAGTTACCTGCGAGTGTCCTTTTAAGTGTGGCAAAGAGGAAAATATTCTTTATGCCCTGAGAGACTGTGAGGTTGCCAGAAAGGTGTGGGTGTGTCTTATTAACCCGGTATATACTACTACTTTCTTTTCTAGTGATTTGCAGGACTGGATCAGCTGGAACCTAAACAATGAACCTCAGGCGAAGAAGGTGTCTAAGTGGAATTGGTGCAAATGTTTCGCCATAGCTTGCTGGATCATTTGGAAGAACCGCTGTGGTAGAGCTTTTGAGCACACTAATTCTAACCATGAAGAGCTTGTGAACAGATGCATTAACCACCTTATGGAGGGTGTTGAAGATGAGTGATTTAGGCATGCAATTTATCAAGTTCCTGATCGAGCATCTTGTAGGTGGAGCCTTCGCCTTGCCGGGTATATGCGAATGGATGTTGATGGATCGGTGAATCAGCATCAACATGCAGCTTGTGGTGGACTTATACGCGACGATCAGGGTTATTGGAAGGGAGGATTCCAAGCGAGTATTGGATTTGCATCAACCACGGAAGCCGAGCTTCATGCTATTAGAGAAGGGTTGTTATTATGCCAGGTCAATGGGCTGGATAAGGTAAAACTCTATACAGACTCCTTTGAGGCTATACAACTCATTTTCTATAATTGGAGAATGTCTCATCCGCTTAGCCAGATAATCAAAGACATTCATCATCTCATTGGAAATGGATGGGATTTGGAGATTATTCATTGTCATAGAGAAGCACTTGTATGTGCGGATCTTCTTGCCAAGAATGGGCACAGATCTAGTCCAAGTTTTGTTTATCACCACGAACATCCTAATTTTTGCTTAGGATACTTGCATCTCGATGTGAGGTCCTGCTTGGGGAATTCTTTCCCTGATTTTGCTATTATGTAACTGTTCAAGGTTTGCTTGCCTTGTTATTCAAAAAAAAAGAAACAAATAAATCTAAAACAAAATATTCCACCTGAATTCAAAAAAATTAAATCAAAAAATTATCAAAGGAATTAGAATTCCATCAGTAACCCAATTTATCATGGTAAATTTAGCCACGAAATAAATTCCGTATGTAATTTCCTTTCGGTGGCAATCTTTGTGTGGCAAAACTAAAATTCCATTGCAAATTCATTAGTAATTTCCTGCTTTTTTTTTTGTAGTGTTGCTTTCTTATAATAGTGGTTCGATGAATAAAACTTAGTATTCAAATCAATAGCCTTGAGCCAATTGGTTCCTGACAGCTGTCACTGATAAACTTCTTTTTTTCCACACCAACTTTATTAGTGTAACTATGACAACCGTAATATAATGCAAGTTGTTTGCTCAGTTGTGCTACATGTATACAAGTCATTATTCTGTTATGACCAAGACATACTCTTTACTCTATTCGTTATAAATAGTTAACAAAGTACTTGTACATGCATACAATTCAATAGCATAAGCATATTTTGACTGTCTCTTCTCTTTCTGTTTACTCTCTCTTTTCTCTCTTCTCTGAATTGAATATGGTATCAGAGCACAGGAGATCTAAAACACCATAACTGAAATCACAGCCTCTGGCAACCCTAAGGTTACTCATCTCAATTCTTCCTCTTGAGGTATAGTTTTCAATCATACAATTTAAAAGAAGCTTAGTGAGAAGAATTTTCTTCCATGATGACAACAAGTTCTTGTTGCTATTAGAGGTCATGATTATGAATGGTGATAATACATCACCAATCCATATTTCTGAAGGAGATCTCCGATTCTTATATGAAATGGCTGAAGCAAGATCAACTACTAGTGTCTTGGTTTCTCTCAACATTAACTGAAGAATGCACATAAGGCTAGTTGGTTGTGACACCTCTCATCGACTTTGGCATCGTATTCTTGACTTCTTTGAAGCACACATTCGAGCTAAAATCCAACAGTACAAGACAGAATTGATAAACACGCACAAAGGTGCTTCTCAACCTATCCTTGAGTATCTTCTTCGCATTAAAGCTCTTATTGATTATATCATCTCCATAGATGAATCTATCACTATACAAGAGCATGTTAATTTAATACTTGAAGGGTTGTCTAATAGTATAATGTTATGGTTGTGATTATTACTACATAAAAATATAAATACTCTACAAGTGAGATTGAATCTTTACTATTGGCTTAAGTAATCAGAATTGTAAAGTCATTAAAAGTTGCATTGTTAGATACTATGTCGATTAACCTTTCTGTTGTCAAGAGCTCATATGTGAGTACTCGATATTCCAGTACAGCTTCACTGCAAACTCAACCCAATAACTATCGATTAGATTATCACAATCAACAAAAAGTTGGACACAGCAGAGGACCATTCTTTAAAGGAAAAGACAGTAACGAAAGTTTTAGAGGTAGAGGGAGATGATCCAATCATATTGTTATCATTATTGTCGATTTGACCATGCTTACAGACTTCACCTACTCCTTATACTCCTTCTTTTCCTTCCCATCATCTCTTACAAAACCATCCTCATATATTGCCTTACTCTACCTACTTTCAACCTCCTTCTCACCATATCCTATAATTAACCTCACCACTCTAGCTCCAAATACCAATAATCTGTATCTTCTATCTCAGATGTCATTACCTACTCCTAAATACTACTATGACTACTCATAGATTCCTGACTCTAGTGCTTCACATCATGTCACACCACATCAATATAATATGGTACAAGCTGAACCAGTGAATAATACTTTGAATCAAGTATATGTTGGTAATGGGTCAGGTGTACATATTCTTAATAAACGCTCAACTATTTTCCTTCTCTCAATCCTAAATTTCCATTTCTTTTTAATAGTGTTTTCATGTTCCAAATATTATTCATAACTTAATGAGTGTGTCTAAGTTAGCCAAAGACAATAATGTCTTTTTCAAATTTCATCCTTTTTAGCATTATATTAAATCTCAGGCAACATGTCAAATTCTACTCTAGGGCCATCTTAGAAGTGATGACATCTACTACTTTGATGGATTACATCCAGTTTAGCAATACCTTCTCCTTCACAGCCTGTGCAACCTCCTCAAGCTGTTGGGACATCCACCCAACCATCATTTGTCTTTCAATCTCAACCTCAACATAGCAACTCAATCAATAACTTTTTAATGACAATGTTTTCAACTCCAAATTTCACACATGTTTCTGATGTACTAACACTATGCTATATAGAATTGGTCATGCTTCTATACCAATTGTTAAAAGGTTGAGCCCAAATTGTAATCTTGCCAAATCAAATAATAATTTATATTCTTCTGCTTTTCTTGTTGTATTGGAAAATGCACCAAAATCCCCTCTCCCTTAACTTTAACAATATATACCAAACCTCTTAAACTAATTTTTGCAAACTTATAGGGTCCTTCTCACTGCATTAATACTTCTGGTTTTTCATATTATATTGCATTTGTTGATGCCCTCTCAAAGTATATCTAATTATATCCTCTTAAAAACATATATGTAGCTCTTACTACCTTTATTCAGTTTAAAACCATAATTGAAAATTGACTTGAGTGCAAAATAAAAGGTATTCAAACTGATAAGGGAGGAGAATTCAAAGCTTTTGATCCTTTTTTACTTCAACATGGTATTGGACATAGAGTTTCTTGTCCTCACACATACACCCCTACACATACTTAAATGGCTTATGTTAAAAGAAGATATAGCATATTGTAGATATTAGTCTAACCTTATTGTCTCATGCTCATTTACCTTTAACTTTTTGGGATGAACCATTTCATATTGCTACATGATTCCTCCTTCTTCCATTAACTATGAAATTCAATATTCCAAATTATTTCATCTTTTACCTAATTATACTTTATTCAAAGTATTTGGTTGCTTTCTATCCTTTGTTGAGATCTTATAACTCTCACAAATTGTCTTTTCAATCTGTTAAGTGTACCTTTCTTGGTTACAGTCAAAATCATAAAGGTTATAAATGGTATTGCACAATCTTATAGAATCTACATCTCTAGATATGTTAGATTCCAAAAACAATTTTTTCCTTTCCTTCATAAATCTGCATCTTCTCTATTCACATTACCTTAGTTTGGTTCTCTCCCTTCTTCTCTCATTCCTCTTCTTCCAGGAGAGATATCTATCTCACATTCTACAACTATTGCAATACTTTCTTTTACAACTAGTTATACATATGCTTCTCCCTCCTCACCCTCATCTCTATCTTCTTGTAGACCATATGAATCTTCAATTCCTTCTTCACATTCTAAAGCCTAATTCATCCTCACAAGTGCTACTTAATTCAATTCACAACTCTAATTCACTAGTTGAGTCTATACTATCTGTAACACTCCTTATTTTCCCCTATAAACATCATATTAGATCACTATTGAACCACTTTAGGGCCTTGGATAACTCAAATTGACCAAAGAAGTGAAAAT
>JANTPZ010009458.1:0-10003 GCA_025593235.1 Vachellia pachyceras
AATGTTGAACGTGCGTTTGATTTTTAGAAACACTTCGCCAAACAATGGAGTTGAAAAAGGAAGAACGACCAGCAAGAGGGGGAAAATATAAGGTGGCCTAGCATTGGCATACAAAGAAGAATTCCTAATAAACATGCATGGAAACAGCTATAAAATCATTATAAAATAAATAAACAAGTAGATAGATAATGGTATATATAAGAATCTAATCCCAAAGGTGAAAACAGTGGAATATAGAAGAAAAATGCTAGCTAGCTAGCTCTACATGTTACACGCACGCACACACACTGATTCTCGTACATATATGTATATATATCCCTTTTAATTCACCCGTAGACGTACCTGTCAATGGCTTTCCCTTCAGATATATATATATATAGAGACTTATAATCAATATATTTCATTATTATTCCTTTCAACTTCGTATATTTTATCACATATAGTTATATATATTCTGTGAGATCCAAGTTGAACAGAATATGTATATATGTGTCGCATATGCATGAACTGGGAGAGGTTTTTCCTGCTGGTGGATAATACGTTGATTCATCATATATAACAATATATATATATATATAATGACTTGCCATAGAATTTCCAGTTTCTTGTCAATTGATGTCACCTCTCATTTTCTTCTCCATCGATCTCACTTTAAATTATTGGGGGCTCTATTTCTATCAGTATCTTTGACTTTTCTCACACAGTCTTTTTTTTTAAGAGCATATATATATATATATATATATATATAATTCCTTCGTTTTAATTATGTCATTTTATTATGATTTACAAAATAATAGTACCAAAGCGTGAGATATATATACTTGTGCCAACAGATTTATAGATAATTAATAGCATTTATGTATTTTATTTTATGATTTATTGGCGAGCTTTAATTTGCTGAAGAAATCTCACGTACAGATGTGTACGTGAGATAAATAATTCCTTTTATTTAAAACAAAAGGAGAGTGGAGCCTGAATCTGTGTAAATAAATAATTCCAAATCCCAAATTCGAAGGTTGTTTTGCCATTGAAATTGAGTTTTTCATTGGCAATTTGAGAAACAAATATTCAAAGATTCTTAATATATGTGTCATCCGTCCAGCTTAGTGTATATATTTTTATTAAATAGATGTCGTAATCGCATTTAAGACAACGCATAATACCAAATATAAGTAAATATCTTCGTGGAATTCAAGCATTGATTCACCGTATTAGAAAAAACTAACCCCTCACATTAGATTCAACTGTATATCTTATCACTTCACTGTACTCGACTCTACATTCATTAATTCATTTGTGGGATGTGGAGCCTTATATCCACATCACTTGGACCAACATGTGCAATTAACCTCTTAATGCTTTTTATCCAATGTTGTTCCATTATGTATTTTGATACTAACTTTTATCTTATAGGTCGGATGGTAATAGTTATATTAAGTTATCCGATCAAAAACCATAATTATTACTGATGGGGTTGAGTCTAACATAATGAGTTACAATACGATAAATTAAAATTTGAATCATAACCGGAAGATATATTCGTATTTAATGTCCGATAATGTTTCAAACAAAATCGTGAACAATTAAAAGCTACATGTGTGATTAACTAAAAATTTATGTGCTTGTTTGGTAAAGCGGTGGTTATACCCATAAGCACGTTCAACAGTGTTTTTCCGCAAAACGAGACAATCTCCTCCACATATTTGTCTCGATTTGTGTGAATAGCCCATAAGTACTTCTCCATCATTTTTCCAAATGGACCCTATAATTATTAGTCACTGTACAATTATATATATTTGAGGGAAAAATGATATGAGATTTGGATTATTTAATTTTATTAGGAGAAAAGCGGAATAAGAGGAAGGGAGGCGCAGGTTAGCAATAAAGGGGAATATTCTTGGAGAGACAAAAGGGATATTCAGAAGAACTATATACAAGAATAATAGGGACACGTGTCGACCTTACGATGTTGTCCTCTCTCTCTCTCTGCGTTCACTTTCTTTTTTAAAAGACTCTCACTTCAAAGCAACTCACCCTTCATTATTCGATGCCCTCTCCTTTATTTCCCCCTTATTTTCAAATCAACAATCCCTCTTCTTCGTTACAAATATTCTCACACACACACACACACCCCACTTTAACATATTCTCATATTTATTTATTTTTTTCTTTGCTCTGATTAATCCGGACTCAATTCACGTCGCGTACCTGAAAATGATGGGTGAGTCTCCCAACGGTAGCTTCTACATACACAAGGACTCGAACTCGAGACCTTACTTAAATTGGAACAAGCCGCTTACCACTTGATCCAACCGACAGTTGGTTATTCTCGTATTTATTTATGTTTTAGAAGTGAACTGCAACAAGAATGCTTGATTAATGGACCAAATGTCGGACCAAATCGGTTAGAGCCGAGTGAATCGCAGCCGGATCTTCCCGGCCCATCCGCCGCCACATGTACGGTTCGTATGGAAGTCTCACAGTTCATACATGAATGATATGTGTCTTCAAATTAACATGTGATTCATTCTCATTCAAATATTCTTAACATATCATACTCAGGCACGCATACTTCTATTTTGTTTCTTCCAAAGTTTGGTATATATGTGTGAAATGAACATCAACATTCATTGCAGATCCCCCAGTAAGTACGTGTGAATTGATAACAAAAAAAATCACTTTTTGATTTTGGGAAAAATAATTAATTACTCAGCGCTAAATCAGATACAGAGATTGCATATGCCCTCGTATTCATAATGTGACATAATATTCTTGTGAAAAAACGAAAAAAGAATTATGTATTTGCATGTGCCAGCTACATATATACAAGTGGCTTGGAGAATTCTATATGCCCTCAGCCCGGTGAAGCTCAAGCAGCAGATTAGGCTCTAAACCCATTACCCTAACTTGTGTCGACTGATCTGTAATTTTTACCAGTAAATAAAATTTTTGTTTGAACAGGTGTTGGATCTCATTAGGTAATACTAGCTTCCGTGGTTCTTTTTTTTATACATAAAAGTTTAGGTGGGCTTGGTTCCGGTCCCTTACCAAGGCCAGTGCATGGCCCCAGGGCTCTTTGAGCACGTACAAGAGACTTACGAAATCACCTATCAAAGGAGCCCTCACAACGGTAGAGGGAATCGAACCCACCTCCTTGTAGGAGTTGAGTCCGTTCCTTACCATCTGTGCCAACTTCCGTTCCTTATCATCTGTGCCAACTCTCATTGGCAACTTCAGTAGTTCTTGATTTACACTATAAACTACATCTCGTGTTAAAAACTTGAGTTAGTAATTTTATAAAATGTTTTTATTTACTGACAATAAAAGAATATTATCATTAAGTACAGGCCAAATCTATTGCAATTATAGTATTCCAAAAATACATTCTTTTTATATAGCTTTTATTGAAAGTAATTATATTTCAAACACTGTCATATGCTAAATGTAAACATCTATACTGTAAATCTCAACTCAGACAGATCCCTTTCCAGTTTCCACTACATCTATCCCGGCTGATTACAAGAGACACATGTCTTAAGCTCCGTTTGTTTTACCCGTTTTGTCAACGGGTGCGCTTACCGAGACACTTTTCCTCTCACATAAGCTACCTCAGAATCTGTGTCCGTTTTTCCAACGAGCTATCCAATCGGAGCCTTGTTTTGCTTATGTGAAATTCTCGGGAGAATCGAGTATACTATGACCCTGAACAAAGAAACAAGCGACATGCGGACTGTCATTTCACACACACGCGCATATCAGATGGTCCGACCCGAATAGGGATGGATCTCAGCACACATATCTGTAAGGAAAAGAGAATCTGTTACCTTCCTGGCCACTTCATTAAAGTTAGTAGCAGAAGAAGATTCTCCTGGGGTTAGCCTCCTTTATCACTCTCTTGGAGAGTAATTTTCCTTTTTTTGGAAAAAAAAATCTTATTGTACTCTTCCTTTAAGCTTCGTGGCTTGAGCTCCCTTAATTAAGAATCGCAGAACTGGAACTAAGATATTCTTTCCTTAGGGGCAAAAATATTTTATTCTTTATGATGAATGTCTCCATTTTCCCCCCCTCTGAGATTAGATAATATTCCTCCTCCTTCTCTCTGATCAATGCAGCGCTAAACCTCATGCAGGACAATTATGCAACTTTCCAGACTAAAAAACCCAGTAAAGTTGCAAGGTGGATTGATACTGAAACCTATTTGAATATGTGCATTTCTATTGCCTTCTTTTCTTCTTCCTCTCTCTCTCTCTCTCTCTCTATCTTTATTCAACTAATTAATGGCAAAATCATGTTGCATGGTATATGCTGCCCACAAAGTGTTTTGCCATTAATTAATCATGCTAGAATCATTAGTCTCTCAGCTCTAACATCAATAATCTAAGGACACCCACAAGTACTACTTTTCCATACATTTGGCCAGCATCTATCTTCCACAACTGCTTAAATTTTTTCTCACATTTTCATGATCACTTTCTCTTTTTAGGGTCTTGTGTGGCCAGCTAGAAATTTGTGCTATGTTTTGATCAATCTATGTCGTTGTACAGTTCCAAAAGAATCTGAGATTTTTCAATATGCAGTTATATTCAATATTGATGATGATTCTTTAAGATTGCTAATATTTATTGAATGTAAAGAGACCTTTGAACCAAAATTTTGGATATGCATTCACTGAATAAATTCAGTCCCAAATAGAACGAATAATGAACAGGAGGGGAAAGAAAAGCCCGGGGGTGGAGAAAGTAACAAGAATGATAAACTGTTTGTTAATAAAGTTTTAATTTGAAATTGGGAGGAGAATCTGAGTTTCATTTGCACATAAATCTTTATAATTAGAAAGGGGGAAAAAGAGAGCAATGGGCATAAAAGAAAGAAAGATTAAAAGAACAAAGGAAAGAGGTGAAGGGTAATAGTAAGAAGAAGAATCATCTTTTTACATTGGTGGTTTTGAAAATTCGTACAAAGACTACTCAGATGTTCTTAAACCAGGCTCTAAGCACATGACCCTCTAATGTCAGGCTCATTGATTCCTTCTCTCACACCACCCCCCTCGAATTTTTTAATCCTTTTCCCCCTTTCTTTGTAGGAAGTTACATCCATCTGCTTTATCTTCTGCTTTTTCTTTTTCTATCCTCTCTCTCTCTAACACTGCTTTATTCCCACTTGAACTCACCCTGAAAAGAAGACGATCCTCCCTCCTCGATCCTCCTTGTGTTCACAAACAATCTCCACCGTCCTCTCTCTCTCGTCCCCACCAGACTCAAGCAAAGAAAGGAAGAGGCCAAATACTGTCTTTTGCTCGTGTTTTTTCCTACAAACCACCCTGCGCCTATTTTGGCATGAACATCTTATTGTACAGTGAATATTGTTAGGAGTCATATTTACTTTTTGTACGTGAAGAAAGAAATGGCTTCTCCATCTGAACTAAGCCTGGATTGCAAATCCCACAGCTATTCTTTGCTTCTGAAATCATTTGGAGATCAGGCAGATCATACCTACAAGCTTGAGGACTTCCTTTCTCGTCTCGAGGAAGAGCGTCTCAAGATTGATGCCTTCAAGCGCGAGCTTCCTCTCTGCATGCAGCTTCTTACCAACGGTACTACACCTTCAATGATCGATCATTCATATATAATTAGACTTTTTATCCTGCACATGAATTAAATTAAGAAATTCAGAAACCCTTCCAATAAACTAAGCACAGAATCAGAAACCTTACAGCAGATTCAATACATACCTTGATGATTATACTATCAAACGTCTGATGGTATATTCATTCTTTTGATCCTCCCAATGGCTATTAAAATCAACCTTTTTTTCATTTTTGTTCTATCTATCATACCTCTTCTTTTCTTTTCCCTTCGATGGATAGAAGTAGGAGATAGCTTTATCTCAATGGAAAACCATTTCTCAGGCTTTTTTTTCTTTTAATGCAAAGTAGTCAGGCAATTTACTTGTTCTGGATGGTAACATCTCATGCAAATTGCTTTCTATTTCTTTTTTCTTGTTTCATAGTCTTTTTTTTGCATACAAGATTCAGTTCCCCTGATCATAGTTTAATTTTGGACAGCCATGGATGCCTCAAGGCAGCAACTTCAGGCCTGCAGATCAAATCAAGCAGGCACGAGGCCAGTGCTAGAAGAATTCATACCCATCAAGCAATCAACATCTGAAAATTCTGAGAAGGCATCCTACATATCATCAGACAATAAGGCAAATTGGATGACATCTGCTCAATTATGGAGCCAGGCAAATGAACCAGCCAAGCCCCAGTCCACAATCACATCCCCTAAACAAGCCGATATTGGTTTCAGTGTGAGCCCTAAGCTCGCTCTTGACAACAAGCAGAGGAATGGTGGAGCCTTCCTACCATTCTCAAAAGAGCGAAACTCATCATCATGCCAAACTGGCTCAACATTACGGGTCATCCCAGAGTTGGCTCTCGCTTCTGTCGAGAAAGAAGTGGAGGTTAAGAAACACACAGAACCAGAAAATGCAGTGTCATGCCCCAAGAGGGAAAATTCTGGTAAATCCGCAGGAGGCAACGCCGGTACTGGAGTCGGAGTGGTAACTGATCAAGGAAAAGGAGCTCCAGTTGCATCTGATCTACAAACAACCAGCACCACTAACCAAACTCATAGGAAGGCAAGAAGATGCTGGTCACCTGACCTGCACCGCCGATTTGTAAATGCCCTTCAGATGCTAGGTGGATCTCAAGGTACAAAATGTTCCATTAAAATTTTCATATACCTGTTGTATGCATGTATATATTACATAAAAGCCATCTTAAATCATTGAGATAATCAAATCCTGTTATTTTGATAATCAATCATTACTGCTATCATATGCAAGTATCAACTTTGATTTTCTTTTTGTCTTCAGTGGCTACCCCAAAGCAGATAAGGGAGCTGATGAAGGTTGACGGTTTGACCAATGATGAAGTTAAAAGCCATCTCCAGGTATCTCTCTCAAACAAACTCTCTCACGCGGGACAGGCATGAAAGAAAGAGGTCACTGACCTCTTGTACTAGTATTATAATTGCCTTGCCAGCTTCAACTGACAACGTACCTCTCTGCAGGCTGCAGAATGCATATTCTGCATTTCCAAAACACACCTTTTATTTTGGATTTGTGAATTTTCTTTCCCTGTTACTCATCCTTCCCTTTTTTGTTGTTGCACAGAAATATAGGCTTCATACACGACGTCCCAGTCCAAGCCCACAAGCAGCCGGGTCACCCACACCTCAGCTCGTAGTCCTAGGAGGAATCTGGGTCCCACCGGAATACGCTGCCGCCGCCGCTCATACTGGTGCACCGGCCATCTATAGCCCACACCCTACCTCCCACGCGCCGCCACCGCACTACTGTGCCGCAACGCCAGTGCACCAAGAATTCTACGCTGCCGCGACTCCGCAGCCGGCTCCACCACACTACCAAACGCTGCTCCATCACCATCTGCAGATGTACAAAACGAATTCGCACCAGGGCTCGCCGGAGTCGGAGATGCGAGGAGGTGGAGAGAGGTCGGAGAGTATAGAGGATGGGAAGTCGGAGAGCAGCAGCTGGAAGGGATAGAGCGGGGAGAAAGAACGAAGGGAAGATGAAAGGACTGGCAGCACTGAGAGAAGAAGGAGAAGAGAGTAGTCGGGGCGAGACAACTCTGAAATTCTTGGGTTTACGGGATATTCTGAATTAGGGTTTTTCTCTGAAGATGCATGACGATGATGACGGTCAAGAATTATTATTAATTATTAATATTCATTCAACAAGAGAAGAAAAGGAAGCAAATATCCTTACGTGCATATATATATATATATGTAAATGTATAGAAGTGAAGAGGGTAAAAGGGGCATAAAAGTGACTGTTTGTTTCGTTTCGTTTCGTTTTGTACGCGTTGTTTTCTCGGAAAAAACATTATTGGATTCCATCTAGTCCCTCTGTCTCTCTGATTTTTTTTTCCGTTTTGAAGATGATAATCAGGTATAAAATGGAGCTAATAAAACTTCTTTAGAGTAACCAACAGGGATTAGTTCAGTTCCTCTTAAGCAGTTTCTTAAATTCGAACCCTAATGTATGCATAAATTCTGGTTGGAAGATTTACACATCACAACCAGGCGCATGACGCGTGTTGGATTCGAATGCGGTTGCAAAGCTTCGATGGACCGAATGGGGAAAAAACTTCTTCTAAGTACCTAAAATGCAGTTAAAATTTTGTTCAAGATCATTTTTAAGGAGTGTTTGGATTAACTTTTAGAAAGTGATATTCCACAATCTGTGCTAAATATATGAAAGAAGTTTTATCTCGATTAACGTGAAAGTGATTCTAAAAGTTTAATTAAGAAAATGGTAGAATTGATCTTAATTTCCACTAACTTTTATTCTTTCCTTAACATGAGCTTTGGGTCAGGGAGGCCTCCTGGATCTGACTAAATCAATTAATGACAAATCAAATCTCAAAAAAATTATATAAATATATGGTCTCCATATGCAGGCATAAACATTGTACAATATCAAATCATCCCTATAGCCTAACCCGAGCACACATACATGCCTTCGTATTCTAACCTTAACGAAGTTCTGATCCAGTGAGATCTCTTGACGTCGTATTTAAGGCTCAACGATGACTAACCAACTGATTTAATCATGCAGTTCTCTGGTCCTACAGTCATTACTTTGATGTACATTAAATTAATTTGAATCTACTCAGGTCAAATTTCTTGACGTCATATTTATACTACTGATTAATCCGTTAATTGTGTCTCATATGACTCAGGCAAATTAATTATATGCTCATATACTTCACTGCACTTTTTCTCATGCAAGCATCAAAAGGCCAGGCTGTGATGAAATGAAAGGGAGGGAGATTAGTGCGTGACATTGAAGTTGGAGAAATGTGACAGGAGAGTTGGCCAGTTGCCTTTTAAGGATGCAAATTAGTATAACTTTATTGAGGATTGTGTGTGTTTAGTGACATGGCAGAAGCAGAGCAGGATTGATGCACATCTGTTGTGTGGTTGGACATAGCCTTCCTCCATTCTTATTGGTTCAAGCAAGCCTTGAGCCTCGCCCCAAGTCTATTTACTCGTTTTTCCCTCCCAGATCCTTTACCTTTTTTTTTGCTTGGCCTTTTGCTACGCCCAGGATGCATAGTGTTGATTTAAAAAAGAACGAGTATAATTGACAATGGTTAGATCTAATGAAAAGAATTAACCTCTCATAATGTAACAAAAGTTCAAATTCCCGTAAGAAGATATACTTAGATTTATTGCTCAATGATACATTGAACACCATTGCTTTCCATTAGAAGATAAATATGCTTTAGAAAAAAAAAGGTACATTTCATGTTTACATGTAGAAATTATATAATATTTTTGGGATAGCCTTTATATTTGGGATTGGACGTGTTAAAACGTTTGGCCTCATTTATCTTCGGATGGCACCATCACCAAGAAAAGGTCAAGACTTGAGAGTACAAGTGAGGGAATAAGTATACAGCTTGTCAAATATGGCTCAAAATTTATACAGCCCCAAGTTACAGCAAGTACAGGCCTGTCCATTAAACTAGAGATCAAATTGTGAACCAAGTTCTCCTCAGATTTATAAAAAAAGGATGGCTTGAGCTTTTTACTCATCACAGCTACAGTCTTGAGCAAGATAGCTAAAATACAGACTAGTCAGCACACGGGCAACTCAATGCCGAATCAACCAGAAATCATACATATCCACTTATCATCTGTACATCCTTTAAGCCAACAGCTTCCCCATCACCATCACACTCTAACGTTGCTGCATTAACCAGAGTCTGCATGGAGAAAAAAAAAGTAAATATAAACCACCACTAACTAGTACAAGTTCACTATCAGATTCAGAACCATTATAGACATTATGGTGGAAGGAGGAGGAGTTGAATATGGCAAGTTAGCAACTAGATTTCTAGATGAACTAAGATCATTACACTGCCAACAATGAATTCAACAACACGTGTTCACTGCAATTCTAGTCTTCAAGG
>JANTPZ010009459.1:0-12716 GCA_025593235.1 Vachellia pachyceras
CATTTTTTACTTTTAATATTATTATTAAAATCTCTATATTTAAAAAATACAAGATAAATATATAATATGAAATATTAACTTTATTAAAATTTTAATAAATAAAAATAAAGTATTATTTTTAATTTCCTAATTATTATTAAAAAATTATTATTTTAATAATAATACATTTTTTATATTTTAATAATTATCATTAAAATTTCTATTTTTAAATAAAACAAGATAAATAAATAATATGATTTATTAAATGTATTAAAATTTTAACAATTAAAGTAATATGTGCCTCACTCGAATGAACCTCATTCTAAATCGAATATGAACCTCATTTTGAATCGAATATGACATTCATTTTGAATTAAATATGCGTGCAGTCTAAACGTAATATATTTTTATATATATATTTTTAAAACAAAATTCTTTTACACCGCATGTATTAACGTGCGGTGTAAAATTAGTATCTCTTCGGTGTGAAAGTAATAAGCTTTCATTCGAATGAACATTGGGCTCATTCGATAATCAAGAAGGGCAAGCCTTTTACACCACATTATATATTATGCTTGTCATCCGATTTCTCATTCGAAGGGCAAGCCTTTTAGACCGCACTTAAGTCTGTGCGGTCTAAAAGGTATTTATTTATAATAAATAAATAATTATAAAATATATTATAAATAATAAATAATTATTAATATACTACTATTATATATTTAAAATTAAATATTATATAAAAAATATAATAATTATAATATATTTAATAATTATGTATTTATTATTTAATATATTATATATTATTAATATAACAATATATTACTTATACCTTTTACACCGCATGGATGGATATTTTCATGCGGTGTAACATGTATAATCAAATATTTATATATATAGTTATAAATATTTTTTATTTAATATTTACTTTTTACATATATAAAATTAATATATTAATATATTAATTTTTAATATGTTATATAAGTATATGTTATAATATATTAATATAAACCGTTTTTTCTATGTTCGATTTAAAACGTTTTTCATTTTTGATCCGAATACGATATATCACTCATTTGAATTACACTGACCTGGAGGATGATGTGGTAGTGTATCCTAGTTAGCAAACGGTCGTCACGCTTCCGTTGGCCCAAGTGAAAAGTTATGCGTTTTAAAAACTTCCGTGGTAAATCTAGTCCTTCGAAAACTTCCAGATACATAGTGCTCCAACGTGTGTACTTCCATGGTAAAAATGCTATTTTTCTCTTGAATAAATTACATCTCATTCATATTTATATATATAAATTTTAAATAATAGCCATAATTTCCCATAAGATTCCACCTTCTTACCTTTCTCAGCACAGATTTCATATTTTTTACTCCTCTCGTCCAATTCAGAGAAGAGTGAATTTTTTATTATATTTATAAATGACTTCATTGAATTTTTTACATAAATGTAAATCCGAACCTATTATTTAAATTTTTAAGGTGAAGTTAATATTTATTTTTTATCGGTATACTGAGTAACAGGACCGTACTGCTAAGCAGAAAAATAAATCATATTTATACTGTTTTTTCAGTAAATCATATTTTTACTGGAAATATGTAGAAGAGTGATTTTAAGAATTTTTAATTAAACACGAGATAAGTTTGATCTCGATTTACATACAAACGTACAAATCAAATAAGTATAATTTCTGTAAAAAAAAATGTCAAATATAATTATAAATCATTTGGGTTTGCACTTTGCATTGAGGAGTATATGTACGTGGCAGAACCATGTGTTGCCGACAGGTTCCCTGTGACCCAACTGCTATTGTGGGACCCACAGTTTTGACGTGCTCGGGAAGCGTGAAAGCCAACTCTCTTGGATAACGTTTACCGGTCAAAAAAATCATTTTTTAAAAGATACAGTAAAATTTGTAATTTCATTTTTAAAAGATTTCAAACATTTATAAAATTACCGTAAGGTCTTAGAAATAGCTGCTGAATTTGTTAATGAAAGCTGGTAAGGTTGTTAATAACAAACTCACCAGTTACTCCTCGGATTTTATAATAATTTTTTGAATCTTTAGGATATTTTATTCATTAATTCTCCTATTTAAAACTTGATTATAAATTTCCCAATCATATATTCACGTTATATAAATACAAATGATTTTAACACACAATTCTCCAATCATTCAATTTATTAAATTGGGGATTGTAACTTTTATATATATTTATGATGGGGCAACAAGTAAGCAAGAAGTACTTTTCAGTAAGTTGAGATAAATATATGGAGAAAATTATCTCTTTTTACAGAAAAATAATATTAAACATGCTTTTAAATTAAAGTTAACACAGTAACTTCGTTGAGAAGTTGGCAAAAAAACTTGATGAAGAAAAATAATGAAGAGATAAGCACGTGATTCGGACACGTGGCATCTAAAAGAACAGAAATGAATAGTTACATCAAACCGATGTGACCGGACACACACCACACACCGATTGAGATTTGAGAGTATCCGTTGCCCCCAAAAAATAATTGAACGTATCATATTCTGACACGTAAGTAGAAATAGTGAAATACGATAATAAGGCGCATAATTTCCGCATAGTTGGCCCAATTATTTATTTGTGAGAAAAATAAATAAATGTTTTTTCAGTAGCCATCGTATATAATATTTTAAAAATATTATATATATATATATGATCCGATTGAATATTATAATTTAATTATAAATAAATATATGTTATAAATGTTATCGGGTCCGTTTAGTAAAACGATGGAAAAGTAATTTTACTATTTACAAGATAAATATGTGAATGAGATTATCTCGTTTTACGAAAAAACACTGTTGAACGTGTCTTTAGGGTGTTGAGAAGCTTTCCCAAACCACCCCATTATGTAGATATATATATTATATTGATTTACATCATGCCTGTAGATATAAGACACCACGACTATACACTCTTAAAATAATGAATAAAAGTTCCTTATTTTCTCTATAATTCAATGCGCTATACGATACTTGTGATGCGTGATTTAATTATTGAACTAATTTTGAAAATTTTATATTGAGCTAAATTAAGTTATTTCTTGTTTAGGTCATTTGTAGAATATTCCTAAAAATATTTTGGACTAAATAAAGTTGTTTTACCTCTATCCTTATCCTTTAATTGCTGAGTAATTTTATTAATTACTTGAGAATTTGATTAAATTGTTTTGAGTTAATCTGTTGAGTTTAATTGTGGAATATTATTATTGTAGAATTTATTTTTGCATAGGTACAGAGAATAATGAGAAAATTTAATATTTTAGTTTAAATCAATCGATTAACTTTTCATCAAAGATATGTGGAATTCAATTGCAAAAATAGTTTATATTTGTTTTTATTATAAAATCTTGCGGAGTAGCTCTATATTCCATACATAAAAGATCAATTTGTTCTTTGAAACAATTTAAAAAAAACGTATCACTGTTAAAAGTTTAGTTAACGAAAATAATTTGCATTTACAAAATTTAAGTATCTCAGAGAAAATAACCGAGTCATATTTCATACATCTAATTTTCTTTTGTTTCAATAGTATAGGGAGAAATGTCTTATTGGTTTAATTTCTCACCTTCTCGTCACTATTATATCATCTAGCAAATCCGTTCCAGTGGTCACAATTTTATGAAGGTCAACAGAGAAAAACTTATTTTACCAAAGTTTTTCTTTGCTCGTAAACTTCGAAAAAGAGTTGACATTATTATCTAACAAATATGTTCGAGTGAAAATCTAACAAATTTATTCACCGAATCACTTCATGGTATAAACATTTGACTTCACATATTGGGTGATATGCAAGAGGGCAAAAGATACATGATGACAGTGTACTCTTTTTTCCTTATCTAGATTTTGTCCCATTGAGTTTTACTAGAAAAGTTTTCAATGGGACATCACTAGGATGTGTATATACAAACGTTGTACTCTTTTTTCTTTTTCTAGGTTTTTGTTCCATTGGGTTTTTCTTAGTTAGAGTTTTTTAATAAAACATATGTTTAGTCATAGATATCGAATGGCGAATGTTATGAATGTTATTATTTGGATGTCCATATATCTCATTATCCCCTGTTATCTTTTATATCCCGTTATTGGCTCTGTTTGGTAAAGCTTTTTAGGAGTCTAAAAGTACGTTCAACAGTGTTTTTCCGCAAAATGAGATAATCTCATTCACATATTTGCCTCGGCTTGCGTAAAAGTTCTTCTCCACCGTTTTTTCAAATGAACCCATTATCTTACGTAATTATTGATATTGATTTACCCTGATATTGTAAATATATGCCTATAAATATGAGGCACTACATATGTGCTATATACTTTGGAGATAATGAATAAGAATTCTTTCTTATATGGCTCTTTAATTTTCTCCCTCTCACCTTCTTTCACTTTTTTTTTTGGCCGAGCTCATCTTTTTCACTTAAATTCATAACAATATGGAAAAAAAAAATATAATGCAGGATTATATTTAATTAGAGAATATAAGTTTTATCTTTATGTTATCTTCAGTTATTGTCATCATTTAATAAGTTGAAATTTTTACTTATTAAACTATTGTCATTTCACCTTTTTTTTATTCATTTATCAATATCATATCAATTTTTTTTTTTGGCAATCAAGCTTACTTCAGATATGTGATATGAGATCTCTCACATTTATCAATTTTACTCAATTCAACTAAAAATACTAATAATCACTCTATTTTTGTTATACTTAACTTTAGTTTTTTTTAACATAATAGGATCAAAATTACTCATTTTAAAACTTTTTGTACAGCATTGCTTTAAAAAAAAATTTCAGGCAGCATTATTACTAAAAGAAAATTTTATGAATGAATCTACACCTTAACATTAAATTATAAAGCATTGCTCCATATGGGCTTTTTGTAACCTTTTTTTTAACTCAACAACCTCATTTGCGGCTTAGCTAGGGAAAGCAAAAAAAAAACTTTTTGCAGAACATATTCAGCTTATATGGGCCTATTTGGGCCTTGAGTAAAGCCCTATTAGAAATTTGAGGCTCACCGTTTTTAAAAATTAACTAAATATATTTTCGGATAAAGAACGAGGTTAAGTTTAACGAAAGGCATTAATCCATCATATATGAATAGTTAATATTTTTATATTTGTTAAAAGATATGTCTATATTTAATATCTAATAATACATTAAATAGAATTACATAGTATTTAGAAAAAATGTTTTTTGCCTAGAAATTTTTTTTGAATGACCCTCCAAAAAATCAAAATTAAAAAACAAGACATAAATTTATTATTAAAATAGAACTAATAATAAGCACCAAAATAATTAATTTAACTCTTACCACTTTTTTGACCTTTTGACGTCAAACTCTTATAAAGAATGAAAGAGGGTGGGGGAAGAGTAGGCTCTCTTGTTCAAACTGGTCCTTCAACATTATTTCATTTCCTACTTAAAATAATCCTCAAACCTATAAATAATTAATGACTCGGAAAAATTGGTAACCTGCCCTATTATTATTATTATTATTATTATTATTATTATTATTATTATTATTATTATTATTATTATATGTGTGTTTACGTATGCACACAAAAGAGCATTCAATATTTTACATTTTAGTCAATACCTCTCTTGCAATATTTTATAATATTGTAGTTCAAAGATAGAAGAAAGAAAATTAAAGAGAAAGCCAGGACCTGCATCATAATAATAATAATAACAACTTAAATCCTTATTTGGTTTTATGATATAGGAAATCTGTTTCGTTTCTTGTTTCCATCACTATTCAAAAGGAATACAACTTAGGGCTCCTTTGGGTTCACTTATGAAATATAGGCCATGTAATCGATGTTTTATTCAAGTACTCACATTTTTTAAAACTTAGGGTTTGTAACAAAACCTAGGTTTAAAAAAAGATATTTTCTTGTCAAATCACACACTTTTATAATAAATTTTCGCTTTCCTCTTTTTTCTTTTTTCTCTTCCATCTTTCTTACTTACTTTTTGACTCCAACTCCGTAAGAGACAATGGGTCCATTTGGGAAAGCGGTAAAGAAGTACTTTTACGCAAGCCGAGGTAAATATGTGGAGAAAATTGTCTCGTTTTGCGGAAAAATACTGTTGAACGTACTTTTGGGTGAGAGTTAAGTGTTTCCAAACAAGCACGATAACTTCCTAAACATATCACCTTCCAAAACCTAGGTTCCCTTTGGAATCCGTAAAAGCTATTCTCCCAAAATTTATTATCCAAAACCTAAGTTTTACCTTAAACTTCGTAAAAGCTATTCTTAAACGGATTTCCGAACGAGCTCTTAAACCAATATTGTAGAAGCACGGGTAGACCTACATTAGGTTCAGCGGGTTCAGCCGCATCTTCGACTTCCAGAAAATTATGTATATATTAGTACTATGTGATTTATTTTACATCAACTCAAAAGTAGCTTGCACCCCTGAGCTGAGCTAGGGTCCTAACGGTGTAGAAGTAATAAATAATGGTGTCTGTTCGAGTTACTTGTCACAGAAGTTGTTGAAAATAATTGTGTTTACTATTTCAAAGAGAAGCCATCCAGGCCACTTTAGTTTAAAGTATTTAGGGTTCTCTATTCTCAAAACTTATATTATATGGTCAAAGTACTCTTAACGAACAAGGCAACTACTAATTAATCCCTTTGGATACGTTCGCTAATGAGTGTTTGATCTGACTTTGGTTAATTTTTTTTTCTAAATGATTATTGCAGCTAGCTAACTTGATGCAAGTTAAAATGATACTCGAAATCTGTATTACATTTAGATTTACGATGATTTCTCTTGAAGTTAGCAATGCAACTTTACCACATTTGATATATATATTAAAAGAAATGCATTAAGTTGGTAAAAAAAAAAGAAATGCATTGAAGTTTGGTGATTAGCAAACACGTATGCACTATTTTTTATAAATACTGTTATCATTATTGGTTTAAATAACAAAATGTGTCAATGATTTGTTGAAATTATATCTATATAACCATTTTTTAAAGGATTAATGCAGTATTTAAAATTGCCTCAAATTTACTTCCATTTTTTGTTTTAGTCCTTCAAGACTAAAATCAGTGGTTTTGATCCTTTAAATGATAAAATAATCCAAATTTTTATAATAAAACCACTTAAATGATGGTAAATTTAAAGAACTAAAAAATCGTATAAACTATAGCAAAGTCCATACCCCTTTATTTTTAAAAATATGCAACACATCTTTCTCAAAAATAAATATTTGTGTAAACAAACTCAAGGCATATTTGTGCAATATATATTCTTTGTTTTTTTAACAAATAGGGTTTTAAAAATAACAAAATAAAAATCATTTAATTTTTCTTCAAATTAATAGAGCATTTATAATTCATTTTCATTTATAGGACATATATCCATGTAACCCACTAAAGATAAACGTAATTAATTAAAAAAACTATTGATTATCAATTAATGGCTTTCTCACTGTTTGATCTGAAGTCTTCTCTATGGCTTGTCTTGCTTTGAGAATGGCAAACAAATAAACACAGAACTTAGGTCAACATGTTTACTTGTATTCATCTCTCTCTCTAACAACGTTACACTGTTCACTTTAGGGTTTGTCTTAAAAAAGGAACACTTACTATTACATATATATATATATATATATCTGCGGCTAAACCCTTTTGTGATTAAACATAATCATGATTAGTGACCCTCTTAATTAAACCTTTCTTTGTCATTAATTATTCGTTTTCATATTACACTAATCCACCAACATGATCCAACGTTGGGCTCCACACTAATAATAATTCTGTTAGATTTGTCTAATTACTTTCACTTTTTTTTTGTTTAAGGTTTTGTGTAACTATTCAAATTCTTGAGTCAATGATTAAACATATATTCTACTGTTACTTATGCCTTTTCCCTGTAAATCTTGTCTTCAAGACATGCAACATTTAGAATATATAAGTCAGTTTTTTTTAAAAAAATTAAGTGATTAAGTAATCTATTATTAAATGAAATCACAAAACTAATTAATTAGACTCTTTTTTTTTCTTTTGAATTAGAAGGACAGAAACTAACGGCGTAAGGTTACAAGTGAGATTGAATCTATAATCATATTTAAAAAAGGAGCTTTCATTCCATTAGCTTGGCTACAAAGTCATTAATCAATTAATTAAAAACTAATAAGAATAAGAACTCAACTTATTCGATTCTATGATAGAAACAATTGTCAACATTTGGTAGTATATATAAAGATTAAGTGATTTCGAGTTTATGAATACATCCCACACAAAAAAGTAAAATAAATCAAATTTAAGTATTAGCATTTAGTCTTAATTCCTTGAGGTGCCTCATCACTTTGATATCTACCCATTTCAAACTTCAAATTAAAGGAAACTATAGTTTAAGCCTTGAATGAATCTAAGAATATATATATATATATAGGACTTTAGACAACATATATATATAAGCATATAAAATATCATGAAAAATAGCTATTTTTATCATGGTTGCAAGTAATAAACATATGAATAGGTAGCATATGAAGCCTAAACTTGAAATATATCAAATGACGATCACAAAATGACCTAATCACTGTAAAGTCTCCAAGTCTCTAAGGGCTAATCCAGAATTAAATCTTAAAATGAAATTACCTAAATACTCTTAATTTGAAATATGAAAGAACAAAATGACAATAACTATAATAGTAACAATAGTGGTTTAATAAGAAGTAACAGCTTTAACTCATCAAAAGGATAACAACAACTAATATACTACCAGAAAAATATCATTTAGCGACGGAAAAATCCATTGCTAAATGACTATTTTCCATCAGAAAATTTCCATTTAACGATGAAAAATACTAGCGACCCTCGTTTTAGCGACGGAAAATAGCCATTTTTCTAGTAGTGAATAAAACAATTACATTTAATTTCACTTAGGACAATTATTATATCATTTCACAAAAAAAAACTTAATTTTAAAATAATCTCTAACAACTTCATATAAGTTAAAATACTTTGAGAGACTATCTTGGAATTCACACACACACACACATATTAGTGGCCCTTATGTATATTTTCTTCCTTCTTTTTAAGCTAACGCCCCCACACAAGCCTCAAAGGCTCTATAGCACCAGCTAATAATGGAGAATCCTTCAAGCACTTGTACACTTTAAAAAAAATAAAAGAAATAAATATTTTACCATTTAAAAATTTTGTATCCACGTAAATCTAAGGGAATCATTCTTACATAAAAAGAGGGGAACAAAGCTTCTACTTAATTGAATGATCTTATCTAAATGAATTCCTTAGTGATGAATCTTGTCTTATACTACTCCATGTTAATTATCTAATGAGTTCCTTTATGTCTTAGGTACTATTTAAATCCAATGACTTTAACCCATACAAAAAAAAAAAAAACTTGACAACAAGCTCTTAGATTCCGTACGTTAGGTGCCATAAAATTTTTCTATCTCCATGGAATATTTATTATATATGGTGTCATATTTATTCAAATTCTCTACTACAGATGGCTTATTATTTTTTTCTGGAAAAAATGTCTCCAAGTCATTTTTCAATTCGTACTATAGTCAACTTCTTGTAGGTGCATGTGACGTAGTTACTGGAAATGCCTACTTAATTTTTTGAACGCTAGTCATCGTATTATTTTTCTTGCTTCACCAAAATCAAATGTTGATTCATTTTTCTTTGGCATTTCAGTCCATTTGGTAAAAATTTTCCACTTAATCGGTGACCAAAATTATGAGCTTATTACTAGAAATGGATTAATACGTTAGGTGTTATGGAGGTTTCCACAGGGGAATAATTCTTCATATATATGTACCAACTTGGAGTTATATATATGCTTAAGTAACTTTTATAAGGAATATAATTTTTCTTTGATATAGCTTATTGATGGGAGGTGTAAGTTTGACTTATAATAGACAGTACAGATTTTTGGAATATGAATTCATTCTACGCAAGAAAAACATTCAATTCACTTAAAAGACAAATTATTTTAATGACCATTCACTATATTAATTGGTGACTTGTCATCATTACTGTTGTTGTTCTATCCAAATCATTGGGCTACATGCCATGCGAATGATTGCTTGGGAACACCATTTTCCCAACGGTACACGTAAGTCAAGATAAAATCATCTTCAAATCTGTAAAAACTATCTCAAAATCTATAAAAACCATCTTGAAATTCGTAAAACCATCTAGAAATCCGTAAAATACCTCGGAATTTATAAACTCCTTTCTCCCAACGGAATTCCCAAACACACTAAATTTATAACAAAGCACACAGAGCTATGATATGAAAAATATATCGTAGCTTGAAAACTGCTGTGTATCTGGTGGTAAACATAACTATAAGATTGGTGGACAAAAGCGGGTTAAAAAGTAAAAACTCGTATAAACTTTTATTAAAAGTGTATTCAATGTTATATGCTTTTTAAAAGTGTAAAAATGGCTATGAAACATTTAAAAATGGAGTAAGAATGTCAGGACCCTTAAAAATATACAAACCAATCCTTTATGGAACCCAACTGACAACAAGATGAAGTGGATATACATGGGAGTGACTTGAAGGCCAAAGGGTGCGAACATTCCTATGGTTGGCAATCAAAGGGAAGCTGCTAACAAATGCTGAATGATATGTAGATGACACATGACCAACGATGGCACCTACACTACCTGTGGAGAGCGCACCGAGGACATTGATCATATTTTGCGACGAAGCCCTTTTGCAGCTGACTGTTAGCATCTCCTTGGAGCCGATGAAGTAACTGCAGAATGCCAGACTTCCTTTGTTGATTGGCTAGCTGCTCCGCAAGCTCAACTGATGAACAAAGGTGAAGTCTGGTGGATTCAATTTGGCTTACTTTGCTGGAAGCTATGGGATGCTCGCAAGGGCCGACCATTAGCTTCTGAGACTGCTACACATTCTGTAAAATGTATTCACTGAACACACACTTAGAGCTAGCAACACTCTTCAATTTTTTTGCTATTGTATGTGGTTAACTATAAGGCTGATCTGTCTTGAGTACTATCCTAACGTAATGTTTTGTTTAATCAATATATCCTTCTTCATCAAAAAAAAAAAACAACCTAGCATCACTACTTTTTGTTGTAGGATCCACACTGTTTTTACATATTTAATGATTCTGCTATTTTTTCTCTCATTTTAAGCTTCAAGGGTAATTTTTAGAAGCCATTACCTCCAAAATAAGTTATAGGCTGTGTTTGGGGAAGCTTTTACACTCCCCAAAAGTAAGTTCAACAGTGTTTTTCTGTAAAACGAGATAATCTCTTTCACATATATTTACTTCGATTTGCATAAAAGTACTTCTCTAATAAAAATAGGAATAAAATCCCTTGGGCTTCCGCAACACACACACACAACTTTGTCCATTCCCTTTACTGTGACTTGGTTTCCAGCTGGTTGAGCTTGCATTTTTGGGCATGAGTTCCTAAGCTCGCCAGCTTCCTGACATGCCTAGATTAGAAATAGCCTTAGTTCCTTACTATCAAGGCAAAAATGTTACATAACTAGGTGATACCAAAGTAAATCAAAAGGAAATGACCAAATTATTAATTTTACTTTATATAGCCAAAACAAAGTTCACATGTATTTTACTTTTAGGGTTAAGGTCTAATTTTACCTTAAAAATTTTCATGTAGGAGTTATGGGTATTTAGAAGATTTTTTGGGTTTAATATCACCCTAGAAGTGTTAAAAAGTATAGCCATGTCACCTTGGCAGTAGTTTAATAGAGATCTACCCATGATACTTTATGCCACGAATGGTTCCACATGGGTATGACTGTGCTTTCATGCATCTTTGGTTATTTTTGTTATGAAATTTTTTGTAAAAGAGCAATATCATTTCGAAAGTGTTAAGGAAGTAACAATGTCGTTCAAATGTAACATAAAAAAATGAAGCATACGGTAGACAACCCATGAAAACGTAGAATAAAAACAATTACTTAAGATACCATTAAGCATATGTAAACACACATCAAAGAATATAGAGTAGAAACAAATGGTGATGAACAACCCTCTATGTATGCATCTTTAGCCATCGACATTAATTGCTCTCTTTTTAATACTTCATGGAAGGTGATATTATTCTTTTGCAAGAAAAAAAAATTTCTGCCGAAAATGATCAAAGAAGCAATGTCTATTCGGATACGGTTAGAGTAGGATGACATTGCTCCATTTTAACACTTCTGATATTACGATATCGGCCCAATTTAACTGAGTTTCTAGAGAACTCAAACGCACGTTTACATATTTACCCCGACTTACGTAAAAATACTTCTCTACGCATTCTCAAACGGGCCCATTGAATATAAAAATACTTCTAAATACTCATCGTTCAATCTTCAAAGGTAAAATTCAATCTTAATCCTATCTTTTGATCTCTTTTATAATTTAGGATGATGATCTTGACTTCAAACAAATAGTGTTTGCTACTTGACAAGATGAAAACTATACGTGGAAAGGAGACCATCTGAGTGGACACATTAAGAGTCACAAAATTTCTAACATATCCCTCAAATATTATTGCATAAAGAAAAGGCCCCTCCCCCCAAACTCAATTATAATAATTTGTCCTTATTATTACCGATATCCCCATAAAATTATTGGCACTAAATTATTGCGTCTTGCATTGGTTGCGATCTTTTATTTTATTTTTCCTATTAAAGAAGGTCATTTTCTGTCAAAAAAAA
>JANTPZ010009463.1:0-11692 GCA_025593235.1 Vachellia pachyceras
ATCGTACTTTGGGCAATAATTTTGTAAAATACTATAAATTCCACTGAATTTTCATAGACTCTGGTTTTTGGTCTTAGGGAACTCCTGATACCTTAAATAAATATTTTCAACCTTAAATCTTTAAAATTTCATAATTCCTTATCATGAGCGACTTTCAACAATCGGTTAAATTTCTGGTAATCAGGGAGTTCTATTCTATCTTTTGGGCTTCTATGACTTTTTTCTGATTTTTGGTCAACTGTTTGACTTTTTGACTTTGACTTTGACTTTGTCAAATGACCAAAATGCCCTTATACTTTCTCTTAATGACCAAAATGCCCTTTCACAGTCTAACTTTTCCTAATTTCCCATTTTGTCCTTAACCTTTCGGCCCTTGATCTTTTGGTTTCTGATTCTTGAGGCAACATCCCAAAGGCCACCCATCCTGAAATTTCCCTAGGGTGAGCACGCTTAACTTTACTATTCCTACCGGCTTTCATCCACCAGGCCAAATTTGATTTTGCGACTTTCGGCCTATAACCTTATTCCATTTACGAACTATCTGTTTGTGAATTCTAATTCATTTCGTCATTAGCAGATTATCATTTACATCAGTTAGCAGAAAAATTATGGATATTACAATAGCTGCCTTGTTTTCCTCTTCGATAAAGAAAATAAAACAAACAAGTTTATTTTGTAATTAGTTTAGATACATAGGATAATTTGAATTAAACTTGATTGCATTTGCATCACAAGCACAAACCCAAGCTAAGAATTATTGGTACGCCTTCTCGCTTCCGGAGAGAACGATCCTGTGGTTGTCACTATACAACCCTTGGAAATCAAAATTAATATTCTTGATCCATTTTAAAGGCTAACCAGCGATCTAAGTTTACGATTTGTGGCTTAGTCGGACCACATGGCTAACTCCACCTCTTGAAAATAAACATCAACACTCATAGAGCCTTGTTTCAATTATTTCAACTTTCGACAAAAGTCTCTTTTTGACTTGGAGTTATGCCTAGACATCCTTTGAAGTCTTTTATCAATATCACAAAAATCCTTTGAATGTTCTTTTTCACTGTACATATTGTACTTTTTTTAAAGAAAATCCCGAATGACACCAAGATGGTTCAAGAAAATCAAGATTGACACAAAGAATGAAAACGAGAAAACAGAATCCAAAAACTCCAAAAAACACGCTGAATTCAGAACGGGTAAAACTAGAACTAGAAATCTCATATTGAAACGATTCCAAAACGAATAGAAAGATGAGACTCTGAACTAAGAAAACGACCTACTAAACATTCAAAACCACGAAAGCAAAGTGGATGAATGGATGGAGACAATTTGATGATGAACTGGAAAGAACAGACGCAAGAAAAGATTAAACAATGAACGAAATCCAAACAAAATGAAAAGAAAGAAAAAACCTGAGTTTCAGAACGAAGCTCTGATACCAAGATGGTGCGAACCCAATAGGGAAAGATCCCAAGAACCCACAGCAATCCAAATATATGCACCCCAAGAACACTAAACAAAGGTTGACGATCCACTTGAACCCTTGAGCACGGAAGAACAAGGACTCGAAGTGTTGGAAGACACCACAAGGTTGATCAAGCCTTGATAAGTCGTTATTCAATAAAGAACCCTAGAGAGAATCCTCTCTCAAGAAGCAACTTGCACAATGCAAAGTTTATGATAATCTACAATCGAATCTATCTGCTTTAGAATGTGCATTACAATGTATTTATAAAGGTTATATTCTGAAATTCTAAAGGATAAAATGCAAGCTAAAATCTAGGAAGATAAAATTCAAATTGCAAAACTGATACTATCCTAAAATCTAGGCAGAAGAATATTCAACAGAATATCTTCTAACTAATTTTGAAATTCAAATTTAAAACTTATATCTATCCTAACATCTAGCTAATTTGAAATTCAAATTACAAATTTTCGCATAAAATAAATAAACAATTTCTAATATGCATTTTAGGTTCAAAATGTGATTATTTAGGCCCAAATGAGTCCTTCTTTGTATAGCTCATGGTCCAAGCCCCTTCAATTGAAGCCTCCAAGCCCAAAATAGGATCTGCTGGTCTATTTTCAACCCAAATCAACTGTTGGACGTCCTTAAAGTCTTAATTCTCATTTGATGTGTCAAACTGGATCTCATCATATCTATAGTAATCATGTGAAACAGAGCAGAAGAGGAAGTTTCCTTACAATTATGAGAAAGGGGATAGTTTTCATTCTCTTTGACCAAAACATGTCAGAAAACACTGTGCCTCCTATTTGGAGGAAAGGGATGAATTTTGATAAACTAACAACAATTCTGGAATCCTCATGCAAAACTGAGCAAGTTTCAATGCAATTCTGAGAAAGTCGATGGTTTTCATTCATTCTCTTTGACCAAAACAGGCTAGAAAACACTGTGGCACCTTTTTGGAGGCAATGGATGAATTTTGAAAAACTAACCATATTTCTGGAATCCTCTTGCAAAACTGAGCTAGAGAGAAAGTTTCCATGTAATTCTGAAAAATTGGATAGTTCTCAATCATTCTCTTTGTCCAAAAAGGCCAGAAAATATTGTGGCTCCTTTTTGGAGGAAATGGATGAATTTTGAAAAACTAACCACATTTCTATAATAATCATGCAAAACAAAGCAGGAGAGGAAGTTTGCTTGCAATTATGAGAAAAGGGATAGTTTTCATTCTCTTAAACCAAAACATGTCAGGAAACACCGTGCCTTCTTTTTGGAGGAAATGGTTGAATTTTGATAAACTAACAACAATTCTGGAGTCCTCATGCAAAACCGAGTAGGACAGGAAGTTTCGATACAATTATGAGAAAGAGGACAGTTCTCATCCATTCTCTCTGACACAAACAGGCAAGAAAATGTTGTGGCTCATTTTTGGAGGGAATGGATGAATTTTGAAAAACCAACCACATTTCTGGAATTCACATGCAAAACCGAGCAAGAGAGGAAGTTTCAATGCTATTATTATAAAGGGGATAGTTTTCATTCCCTTTCACCAAAACAGGTAACACTATGGCTCAATTTTGGGGGAAATGGATGGGTTTTGAAAAGCTGACAACATTTCTAGAATCCTCATGCAATACTGAGCAAGAAAGAAACTTTCCAGGGAATTCTGAGAAAGTGGATAGTTCTCAATCATTCTCTTTGGCCAAAAGAGGCATGAAATCACTGTGGCACCATTATGGAGGGAATGGACGAATTTTGAAAAATTAACCACATTTCTGTAATCCACATGCAAAACTGATCAGGAGAGAAAGTTTCCATGCAATTCCAAGAAAGCGCATAGTTTTCATTCTCTTTCACCAAAACAGGCCAGGAAACATTGTGTCTCATTTTTGGAGGTGATGAATTTTGTAAAACTAACAACATTTCGGGAATCTACATGCAAAACTGAGTAAGAGAGGAAGTTTCCTTGCAATTCTGAGAAACTAGATAGTTCACATTCAGTTTGTTTGACCCAAAAAAGGCTAGAAAACACTATGGCTCCTTTTTGGATGAAATGGAAGATTTCTGAAAAACTAACCACATTTCTGGAATCATCAAGCAAAATTGAGGAGGAGAGGACATTTCTTGAATAGTCATGCAAAGCAGAGCAAGAGAGGAAGTTTCCTTGCAATTCTGAGAAGGGATAGCTTTCATTCTTTCACCAAAAGAGGTAAGGGAACACCGTGGCTCCTTTTTTTTGGAGGAAATGGATTAATTTTGAAAAATAAACCACATTTCTGGAATCCTCAAGCAAAACTGAGCATGCCAGAAAGTTTCCATACGATTATGAGAAATTGGATAGTTCACATTGATTCTGTTTGACCAAAACAGGCCAGAAAACACTGTGGATCATTTTTTGAGGAAATGGATGAATTTTGAAAAACTAACCACATTTCTCGAATCCTCATGCAAAATTGAGCAGGAGAAGAACTTTTCAAGCGATTCTGAAAAAGTGGATAGTTGTCATTCATTCTCTTTGACCAAAATGGCAAGAAAAACGGTGGCTCCTTTTTGGAGGAAGTGGATGAATTTTGAAAACTAACTACATTTCTTGAATCCTCATGTAAAACTGAGCCCGAGAGGGAGCTTCCAAGCAATTCTGAGAATTTGGATAATTCTCATTCGTTCTCTTTGGCCAAAATAAGCCAGAAAAAACACTGTGGCTCCTTTTTTTAGGAAATGGATGAATTTTCAAAAACTAACAACATTTTTAGAATCCTCATGCAAAATAAGGTTAGATTGGTGAGTTTCATCTAAATACTTTGTAGTGCCTCTTTTGACGGCAGACTTGGATTTTGAATGAAAGTTTGCATCTTTATGCATTTTGAGAGGATTCTCTCTAGGGTTCTTTTCAGAACTAACAGACTTATCAAGGCCTGATCAACCTTATGGCGTCTTCCAACACTTAGGGTCCTGTTCTTCTGTGTTCAAGGGTTCAAGTGGATCGTTGACCTCTGTTTAGCTTTCTTGGGGTGCATATATTTTAGATTACTTGTGGGTTCATGGGATCGTTTCCTTTTGGTTTGAATGGAAACATCCACAGTAACTCAGTATTTAATTAGGATTCCTTAAATCATGTTGATTTTTTTTATCAAAATTCACCTATTTTCTCAAAAAAAGGGCACATATTTTTCAACAAGATTAGTGTTAAAGGAATTAAATATTTAACTTTCTTATAATTGAATGAAAACATCCATTGTAACTCAGTATTTAATTAGGGTTCCTTAAATCATATTGTTTTTATCAAAATTGAACTATTTTCTCAAAAAGGGGCACATATTTTTCAATACGATTACAGTTAAAGGAATTTAAACTTTAACTATATTAGAATTGAATGGAAACATCCACTGTGTATTTAATGTATTTAATTAGGATTCCATAAAATCAAGTTCTTTGATCAAAATTCATCTATTTTCTCAAAAAAGGGCAAATATTTTTCAATAGGATTAGTGTTAAACGAATTAAACATTTAACTCTCTTAGAATTGAATGGAAAAATCAACGGTGACTCAGTAGTTAATTAGGAATCCTTAAATCATGTTTTTTTTATCGTAATTGAACTGTTTTCTCAAAAAAGGGCATATATTTTCCAACACGATTAGTGTTAAAGGAATTAAACGTTTAACTCTCTTAGAATTGAATGGAAAAATCAACCGTGATTCAGTAGGTAATTAGAATTCCTCAAGTCATGTTTTTTTAATCGTAATTGAACTATTTTCTCAAAAAAGGGCACATATTTTCCAACACGATTAGTGTTAAAGGAATTAAATATTTAACTCTCTTAGAATTGAACGGAAACATCCACTGTGAATCAATAGTTAATTAGGATTCTTTAAATCATGTCATTTTATCAAAATTCATCTATTTTCTCAAAAAAGGGCTCATATTTTTTAACAAGATTACTATTAAAGGAATTAAACATTTAACTCTCTTAGAATTGAATGAAAACTTCCATTGTGGCTCAGTAGTTAATTAGGATTCCTTAAATAATGTTGTTTTTATCAAAATTGAACTATTTTATCAAAAAAGGGCATATATTTTTCACCAGGATTACTGTTAAAGGAATTAAACGTTTAACTCTCTTAGAATTGAATGGAAAAATCAACTGTGATTCATTAGTTAATTAGGATCCTTAAATGTTATTGTTTTACCAAAATTCAACTATATTCTAAGATTAGTGTTAAAGGAATTAAACGTTTAACACTCTTAGAATTGAATGGAAACATCCACTATGACACAATAGTTAATTAGGATTCCTTCTATCATGATGTTTTACCAAAATTGAATTATTTTCTCAAAAAAGGCACATCTTTTTAACAAGACTAGTGTTAAGGAATTAAACATTTAACTCTCTTAGAATTGAATGGAAACATCCACTGTGACTTAGTAGTTAATTATGATTCCTTAAATCATGTTGTTTTACAAAAATTTAACTATTTTCTAAAAAAGGCAACTATTTTTTCAACCAGATTAGTGTTAAAGGAATTAAACGTTTAACTCATTTACAATTGAAAGGAAAAATCCACTGTTACTCAGTATTTAATTAGGATTCTTAAATCGTGTTGTTTTATCAAAATTCAACAATTTTCTCAAAAAAGGGCAAATATTTTTCAACAAGATTAGTGTTAAGGAAAAAACCATTTAACTCTCTTAGAATTGAACGGATACATCCACTATAACTCCGTATTTACTTAGGATTTATTAAATCATGTTGATTTTTGAACATCATTCACGTATTTTCTCAAAAAAAAGGTCACATATTTTTAAACAAGATTAGTGTTAAAGGAATTAAACATTTAACTCTCTTATAATTGAATGGAAACATCCACTGTGATTCAGTAGTTAATTAGGATTCTTTAAATCATGTTGTTTTTATCAAAATTCATCTTTTTTCCAAAAAAGAGCAAAAAGTTTTTCAACAAGATTAGTGTTAAAGGAATTAAACATTTAACTCTCTTAGAATTGAATGGCAACACCACTGTGACTCAGAAGATAATTAGGATTCCTTAAATCAGGTTGTTTTACCAAAATTCAACTATTTTCTAAAAAAGGGCAACTATTTTTTCAACCAGATTAGTGTTAAAGAAATTAAACGTTTAACTCTGTCACAATTGAATGGAAAAATCCACTATGACTCAGTATTTAATTAGGATTCCATAAATCACGTTGTTTTATCAAAATTCAACAATTTTCCCAAAAAAGCGCAAATATTTTTCAACAAGATTAGTGTTAAGGAATTAAACATTTAACTCTCTTAGAATTGAATGGAAACATCCATTGTGGCTCAAGAGTTAATTAAGATTCCTTAAATCATGTTGATTTTTAACAAAATTCACCTATTTTCTCAAAAAAAAAAGGGCACATGTTTTTAAAAAAGATAAGAGTTAAAGGAATTAAACATTTAACTCTCTTATAATTGAATAGAAACATCCACTGTGACTCAGTATTTAATTAGGATTCCCTAAATCATATTGTTTTTATCAAAATTAAACTATTTTTCTCAAAAAAGGGCACATATTTTTCAACAAGATTACAGTTAAAGGAATTTAAACTTTAATTTTCTTAGAATTGTATGGAAACATCCACTGTGACCTAGTAGTTAATTAGGATTCCTTAAATTATATTGTTTTACCAAAATTAAACTATTTCTCAAAAAGGGCACATCTTTTTAACAAGAGTAGTTTTAAGGAATTAAACATTTAACTTTCTTAGAATTGAATAGAAACATCCACTGTGACTCAGTAGTTAATTAGGATTCCTTAAATCATGTTGTTTTACCAAAATTCAACTATTTTCTAAAAAGGGCAAATATTTTTTCAACAACATTAGTGTTAAAGCAATTTTAATTAGAATTTTGATTAAACATTTAACTCTCTTACAATTGAATGGACAAATCCAATGTGACTCAGTATTTTAATTAGGATTCCTTAAGTCACGTTGTTTTATCAAAATTCAACAATTTTTTCAAAAAAGGGAAAATATTTTTCAACAATATTAGTGTTAAGGAATTAAACATTTAACTCTCTTGGAATTGAACGGAAACATCCACTCTAAATCAATATTTAATTAGGATTCCTTAAATAATATTGATTTTTTAATCAAAATTCACCTATTTTCTCAAAAAAGGGCGCATATTTTTCAACAAGATTAGTGTTAAAGCAATTAAACATTTAACTCTCTTATAATTGAATGAAAACATCCACTGTGACTCAGATTTAATTAGGTTTCCCTGTCATATTGTTTTTATCAAAATTGAACTATTACTTAAAAAGGGTACATATTTTTCAACTAGATTAGAGTTAAAGGAATTTAAACTTTAACTCTATTGGAATTGAATGGAACCATCCACTGTGACTCAGATTTTAACTAGTATTCCTTAAATCAAGTTGTTTTAACAAAATTGAACTATTTTCTCAAAAATGGGCACATATTTTTCAACATGATTAGTGTTAAGAAATTAAACATTTAACTCTCTTAGAATTGAATGGAAAGATCCCCTGTGACTCAGTTGTTAGTTAGGCTTCCTTAAATCATGTTGTTTTTATCAAAATTGAACTATTTTCTAGAAAAGGGCACATTTTCCAACAAGATTACTACTAAAGGAATCTAAACTTTAACTCTCTTAGAATTGGATGGAATAGTAGTTAATTAGGATTCCTTAAATCATGTTCTTTTACCAAAATTGAACTATTGTCTCAAAAAAGGGCACATATTTTTCAACATGATTAGTGTTGAAGGAATTAAACCTTTAACTCTTTTAGAATTGAATGGAAACATCCAATGTGACTCGGTAGTTAATTAGGATTCCATAAATCATGTTGTTTTATCAAAATTCATCTATTTTCCCAAAAAAGGGCATATATTTTTCAACAAGATTACTGTTAAAGGAATTAAACATTTAACTCTCTTAGAATTGAATGGAAACATCCATTGTGGCTTAGGAGTTAATTAAGATTCCTTAAATCATGTTGTTTTTATCAAAATTGAACTATTTTCTCATAAAAGGGATCATATTTTTCAACAAGATTACTGTTAAAAGACTTTAAACATAACTCTTTTAGAATTAAATGGGCGCAACCACTGTGACTCATATTTTAGTTAGGATTCCTTAAATCATACTATTCTAAAAAATTCAACTATTTTCTCAAAAAAGGGAACATATTTTTCAACAAGATTAGTGTTAGAGGAATTTAAACTTTTAATCTCGTAGAATTGAATGGAAACATCCACTGTGACTCAGATTTTAACTAGTATTCCTCAAATCATGTTGTTTTACTAAAATTAAACTATTTCCTAGAAAAAGGGCACATATTTTTCTACAAGATTACTCTTAAAGGAATTTAAACTTTAACTCACTTAGAATTGTATGGAAACATCCACTGTGACATAGTAGTTAATTAGGATTTCTTAAATCATGTTGTTTTACCAAAATTGATCTATTTTCTAGAAAAAGGGCAAATATTTTTTAACAAGATTACTGTTAAAGGAATTTAAACTTTAACTCTCTTAGAATTGTATCGAAACATCCAAAGTGACATTGTAGTTATTTAGGATTCCTTAAATCTTGTAGTTTTACCAAAATTGAATTATTTTCTAAAAAAGGGCTCATATTTTTAGCAAGATTAGTGTTAAGCAATTAAAAATTTCACACTCTTACAATTAAATGGAAACATCCACTGTGACTCAGTAGTTAATTAGGATTCCTTAAATCTTGTTGTTTTATCAAAAATTCATCTATTTTCTCAAAAAAAGGCACATATTTTTCAACAAGATTAGTGTTAAAGGAATTTAAACTTTAACCCTCTTTGAATTTAATGAAAACATCCAATGTGACTTAGATTTTAACTAGTATCCCTTAAATCATGTTGTTTTAACAAAATTGAACTATTTTCTAGAAAAAGGGCACATATTTTTCAACAAGATTACTGTTAAAGGATTTTAACCTTTAACTCTCTTAGAATTGTATGGAAACATCCACTGTGACATTGTAGTTAATTAGATTCCTTAAGTCATGTTTTTTTTTACCACAATTGAACTATTTTCTAGAAAAAGGGCACATATTTTTCAACAAGATTACTATTAAAGGAATTTAAATTTTAACTCTCTTAGAATTGAATGGAAACATCCACTGTCACTCAGTAGTTAATTAGGATTCCTTAAATCATGTTGTTTTACCACTATTGAATTGTTTTCTCACAAAAGGGCACATATTTTTAACAAGATTAGTGTTAAGGAATTAAGAATGTAACACTCTTAGAACTAAATGGAAACATCCACTGTCACTAAGTAGTTAATTAGGATTCCTTATGTTGTTTTATCATAATTCAACTATTTTCATGAAAAAGGGCACATATTTTTCAACAAGATTACTGTTAAAGAATTTAAACTTTAACTCTCTTCGAAATGAATGGAAACATCCACTGTGATTCCGATTTTAACTAGTATCCCTGAAATCAAGTTGTTTTCCCAAAATCGAATTATTTTCTAGAAAAAGGGCACATATTCTTCAACAAGATAAGTGTTAAAGGAAATAAACCTTTAACTCTTTTAGATTTGAATGGAAACATCCACTTTGATCATGTTATTGATCATAATCATGTTGTTCTATCAAAATTCATCTATTTTCTAAAAAAAGCACAAATATTTTTCAACAGGCTTACTGTTAAAGGAATTTAAACTTTAACTCTCTTAGAATTAAATGGAAACATCCACTATGACTCAGATTTTAGTTAGGATTCCTTAAATTATGTTGTTTTACAAAATTCGACTATTTTCTCAAAACAGGGCACATATTTTTAAACAAGATTAGTGTTAAAGGAATTAAACATTTAACTCTGTTAGAATTGAATGGAAACATCCATTGTGACTCATGAGTTAATTAGGATTCCTTAAATCTTGCTGTTTTTATCAAAATTGAACTATTTTCTCATAAAAGGGAGCATATTTTTTAACAAGATTACTGTTAAACATATTTAAACTTTAACTCTCTTAGAATTGAATGGAAACATCCACTGTGACTAAGATTTTAACTAGAATTCCTCAAATCATGTTGTTTTACCAAAATTGAACTATTTTCTACAAAAAGGGCACATATTTTTTAACAAGATTACTGTTAAAGGAATTTAAACTCTAACTCTCTTAGAATTCCACTGTGACATAGTAGTTAATTAGGATTCCTTAAATCATGTTTTTACCACAATTCAACTATTTTCCCCAAAAAATGCACAAATTTTTCAAAAAGATTACTATTAAATGAATTTAGACTTAAATCCTCTTAGAATTGAATGGAAACATCCACAGTGACACTATAGTTAATTAGGATTCCTTAAATCATGTGGTTTTACCACAATTGGACTATTTTCTCAAAACAGGTCACATATTTTTAACAAGACTAGTGTTAAGGAATTAAAAATTCATAACTCTTAGAATTCAATGGAAACATGCAAAGTGACACAATAGTTAATTAGGATTCCTTAAATCATGTTGTTTTTATCAAAATTGAACTATTTTCTCATAAAAGGCGCATATTTTTCAACAAGATTAGTGCTAAAGAAATTTAAACTTTAACTCTCTTAGAATTGAATGGAAACATTCATTGTGACTCATATTCTAACTTGTATCCCTGAAATAATGTTGTTTTACCAAAATTGAACTATTTTCTAGAAAAAAGGCACATATTTTTAAACAGGATTAGTGTTAAAGGAATTTAAACTGTAACTCTCTTAGAATTGTATGGAAACATCAATTGTGACAGTAGTCAATTAGGATTTCTTAAATCATGTTGTTTTACAAAAATTGAACTATTTTCTCAAAAATGGCACATATTTTTCAGCAAGATTAATGTTAAGGGAATTTAAACATTAACTCTCTTAGAATTGTATGGTAACATCCACTGTGACATTGTAGTTAATTAGGATTCCTTAAAGGAGTAAACTTATGTCCAGTACTGGACAATAAATTTATCCAGTTCACTAGTCAATTGCTGCCACGTGGATATTTAAATGTAAACGCTCAATGGCGTCAGACTCCGTTTCGCCACGAAAACCGCTCCCTCTCCCTCTCTCTCGCGCAAACACACACAGATAGGCGAACGTGGTCATAGATCTCCTCCTCTCCTCTTCTCTCTCTAGAATACGAGAATCGCAAACCAAGAAGGGATCAGTTGGTTCAATGCTTTAAAGTTTTTGCT
>JANTPZ010009464.1:0-24179 GCA_025593235.1 Vachellia pachyceras
TTTTCACCTTGAGAAACTTGAAACTCTTATTTTAAATGGTTGCCATCACTTAAAAATGCTACCCGACACCATAGGACTCTTGGGTTCTCTGCAAGAGCTGTCTCTCAACCAAGCTGGATTAGAAGAACTACCCAACTCTTTCGGGCGTTTGAAAAACCTTGAGAAGCTTGGCTTGATGCATTGTGAATCTCTCACCAGGATTCCTGATTCTATTGGAAATCTCGTATCATTTTCAGAGCTTCTGCTTTTTGGTAGTGCTATTGGAGAGATTCCTTCTTCAATTGGATCTTTGTCTTATCTAAAAGAACTCTCAGTAGGAAATTGCAAGTTTCTGAATAAATTGAATGAGTCCATTAAATCTTTGGTTTCTATTGTTGAACTTCAGCTAGATGGGGCAGCAATCACAGATTTACCTGATGAGATTGGAAATATGACATTACTTTAAAAACTTGAAATGAGGAATTGCCAGATGATATATCTACCTAGATCGATTGGCAACCTCACAGCTCTTACAGCCTGGGACATTTTCGAAGGTAACATTATGAACTGCCAGTCTCTTGGAAGGCTGGAGAATCTGGTCCATTTAAAGTTGGACAAATGCACAATGCTCAGAAGGCTTCCAAATTCTATGGGACATTTGAAGTACTTGGACCATCTTCGCATGGAGGAAACGGGTCTGACAGAATTACCTCAAAGCTTTGGCGTGCTTACCGGATTAAGTACGTTGAAAATGGCCAGTAAGTCAGAAAATAACATGCTTCAAGATTCTTTTGCAATCTCATCTTTTTTTTCTTGCAATATGATATTTCTGAATGATCTGGATCCTCGTGGTTAGAGAATATCTGGGAAAATTCCTGATGATTTTGAGAAATTGTCCTCTTTAGGGACTTTAAATCTAAGCCAAAACAAATTTCACAGCCTTCCTTCCAGCATGGCAGGCCTTTCCGTTCTCAAGGAACTTCATCTTCGAAACTGCGTCGAGTTGGTTTCTATCCCTGGATGCTCTTCCCTCAAGCTTGACGAAGCTAAATGCTGCAAACTGTTTTGCCTTACTAAGCATTCATGACCTTTCAAATTTGAAAAGCTTAAAGGATCTGAACCTCACAAACTTCGCAAAATTGGTGGATATCCTGGCCTTGAACAGTTGGAGTCTCTGAGGTGGCTGTACTTGGGTTGTTTGCCTTAAATGCACCTCCATTGTTTAATGTCATAATCCCATGATCTCCTATGGTCATAACACTAAATCCCAAAGATTCCTTATGTTTAATGTCATAATCCTATAATCTTCTATAGAAGAGTTTCTGATATTTATCTTATGTAACATCTAATTATATAATTATGTTTTCTTTATTCTCTTTGTTACTAAATCCCTAAGTATCCAATGTTGGTTCCCTATAAATAGGTGTATTGTACATACTTGAGAAAATGCAATGAAATAAAAGAGGGCTCCTTTTTATTCTCCCCTTCAACTTTCTCTCATATCCATCCCTATCTTTTGTGTATTATTCAACTTTCTCTCATCTTCTACTTCTCTCTATCTCAATCTCTTATATATTCTTTTATTTTCATAACACGTTATCAGCACGAGGCTCTACTAGACGTATTTTCTTATCACTGCTTAACATTTTTCTTTTATCTTCTTTTATCATATCTTTATATAATCTATCAATGATAATCTTAGCCATCATATAAAATTGAAGTGACACTTCTTACCGATTATTTTATACATCGGGTTTGATGGCGATGATCAGATATCATTGTTATTTTCTATTTTATTTTATCATCATTATATTATCTTATTTACATTTTCATTGTTATATTATTTTATTATTTTAATTTCATGTTGTTATATTATATTATTTTGTTTATACTTCATTTATTTATTTATTTATTTGATGTTTATATTCCATTATTTTAATTCTGTTATTATTTATATTTATATATTAAACCGTTTCATTTTATTTACATTTTATTTATTTATGTTATTTATTTTATCCTTTCATTTTCAATCATCATTTTGTTTATTTATTCTATGCTATTTATTTATTATTATTTATTTATTGTTCTTATAATTTACATTTTCCTTATCTTTTACTTTCTATCTCTATTTATCTTTCATTTTTTTCCTGTTATTCAGTTTCATTTTATTACCTCTTATTATGTCATTATTATTATACTCACATTACTATAACTAATATATATTATTTATTGTTAAATTTATGCTATTTATTATTTTTGTTGTCATTATTTATTATTTTTCTATTTTTCTGTTGCTCATATTTACTCATTCTTATTGTGATATTTATCCTGCTACATTTATACTTATGTATTGCTTCATTTATATTTATTTATATTACTGACACATGCTCCCTTTATATATAATTTATATTATTATATATAATTATACAATGTATTTATATTATTTTTATAATCAATTACAAATTTAATTTTTCTTAATTTATTTTATTATAGTATTATTTTAATTTAATGGTCAAAAGCCAAAATATTTCTATGATTGTGAGTGAATGACCTGAAGTTACAATACTATTATAATTGTTCTTTTACAAAAGAACATTATGGATATTAGTAAATGGCAAGAAAAAATTGTGCCATTTGAGTAATCAAATTGCAAAAAATATCAAAGCCCTGAAGGCTTAATGTTCAAACATCAAAGTTTAGTAGCTTTTAAAGATTTTATCTTTGGTCCAGAAGATCAATGTTTGGATGAAGTGATAATGTACTATTGAAAAAAATATATGTGAGACAATAATGATCATGATCACAATATATTGGACAGATTGATGATTGAAAGTTGAGCTTTCTAATGGTATCGAAATTATGAGAAAAAGTTACAATACGACCGAAAGTCATATAGAAAATACATATCAATCTATTGAAAAAGGTTAAATTGGTTGGTTATGAAACCATAAATAACCATGGAATTTATATTGTTATATAATAATATATGTTAGTTCCTGAGGAACTATATGTTACAAAATTGATATAGTTCATAAAGAACTAGTTTAATTCCTGAAGAACTAATATAACTTTTTAGTTTATGGGTGGAAAAAATGATGAAAATTATGGCCCATAAATCTATACTAGAGATTTGGTTCACCCAAAATTCTAAAGATCTCAATTGGATTGAAACCAAAACTGTATGGAAGCTATAAAGACTTTCAAGTGAAATACACTGAATAACAAAATCATATTTATATGACTCACACTTGAGGTGGAGATCATTAGAATGCAAGTGTGAGCTAATTTTGTATATATTTCTATTTATGAGGGAGAGATTGTTAAGCATTTTGATCTCCTAAAATGGATGTCATGTTGAATGTCAAATTAAGATTTAAATCAATAAGTTATGAAAATGAAAAAGTTGTTATAGTAAACCAGAAGTTTACTGATTTAGCAAATTTATTGTTGGCATGATTTGTTTGATCATTCGAGTCATATATAAGATGCAATATAATGTCAAAGATTATATATTGACATCTTTTGAAGAAGCAGAAGATTCTTCATGAATAACAATCATATTGTATATAATTCAAAGGTTATCATGTAATGCTTGATCTCAATAGAATATGGATCATGAGAAGATCATTATTTATGATTTGAAATGGATCTCTACATTTCTGGAAATATATTAACTTATATGGGCCCATTTGAAAGGCATGTAAACCGTACAAGTATTCAATAAGTTTGATAGATGCATCTATAATATGGTTACATGTGTGATTATTAGTAGCTTGCAGCCTGAAGTTTGTATGATTATTTAAATAAATCATTATGTTCATAAGTGCTTGATTTCCAGATGATATGATTCATAATCATTTTTTAAAGCCTCTATATATACCTTGATAAGCGATTATGAGAGCAAGATTTTCATTTCAGTGTTGACATATCTGACTTAATATATTGCAACACTTGTACGCATCAAGCCAACAAAATTCTCCCAGTGAAATTGGCTTTTGGTCATGAGACAGATATTTCCATCTAAAATGTTTGAATGTGCAATGTTTATTCTTATTGATCCACAATATTGCACATAGATGGAAAGTTGAGATAAATGTTGGGTATGATTCTTCTACTTATTTGTCTCTAAATGAAACATAATGGTGTTTCTAAAGGGAACAAATGGGTTTATGAGGCTTATACTGCATTATTAGTTGATTATCATTGGAAAAGTTTTTCCACGTAAGGAAGGGAAATTGAGTAGTTGGAAAAGAAAACACTGAATGCATTATTATTATAAAATATAGATCCTCAAAAGTAGCAGTATGAACCTGAAGTTCATCAAACATTGCATTCGTGAAAAAATTGCAAAGCATCTAATAGGTGTTATTACCAAGGTTATTAAACCCAGACCGGTGACTGAACCGAACAAGGCAGTGGGTTAAGGGTTAGTGGGTCAGACCGGAGTCAAACCGGGGTCAGACCGGTGAGGAATAAAAAAATAAATATGATCACACATGACACATCAAACTATCTAAAATTGAAATTTTCAAAAAATAAGTAGTAAATTCCATTATTAACAAAATAATAATTACCAAATCAATAATATACTTATAAATATCTATTATCCAACATTATTTACAATTTCAAAATATTCATCCTAACAAAATATCAAAATATATATGGTAAGGAGACATTTAGTTTTTCCCCTTCAAACACCAAAATGTTCTTCTCCATGTATTCTACAAATGAGACAAAAGCAATCAACATGCAATAAAATGATAGTATGGAAGAAGCTTAGGTAGGAAAATACCAACTTGTATTCTTTTATGGCGTATACAAATTTATCTTTTGACTTACAGTATAATTGATTGTGCTGTCTTCATTCATCTTGGCATCTCCTATTTTTTCTAGAACGTATATATGCCTTCCACTGATAAAGAAAACTGTAATTCCTCAAGTTGTGGTTCATACTTCTTAGATTCTATTATTTATATCACATTCTAATCCAATAACTTCATTTTCATCCTAATAAAATTTTATAAAAAAATTTTTAAAAAAAAGATGACCGGGTCAACCCACCCAACCGGCCGGGTTGACCCCAAACCAGGGTCAGACGGCAAATCGAATCGGACCATTGGCTGGTTCGCTGGTTTCTAGTCCGAACCGGCCGATCCGGTCCGATTTTAATAAGCATGGTTATTATTGACCTCAATGAATATAAGTAAATCTCATATTCCAGCTAAAAATGCTTCAATTGGTATAAATGAAAATGAGACATGCTTGAAGCATGATAAACCAATCAGTTCCAAATACTATACTTTCAATAAAGAGGAGCATATCATTAAGATGGTCATATTGAGAAGGCTGATACTTTAGAAGAGGTCAAGATATGACTAATTGTAAAAGCCTCAATAGAGGTTCAGGTACCTGGAAATTAATGTTGAGATTTTGATAAGTTATGTCGCAATGAGAAAAATGGAACAAAAAAAGATAAAGTTGTCAACAACAGTTTTGGTAATAATATCATGTGAGTAAATGAGGATCATATATATGAATATGTTATAAAAGGTTGACAGAATAGTGATTGGCCAAGATGAAAAGAAAAGGAAAAATATGCGATGAAAATGCGATTACGATATTTCAATGTGAGAATTATGGACTTGTAGTCCAAATGCATAAAATACAAAGTTATTATATGATTTGTGAACATTTATATGAAAGGAAAGGTTTTCACAATGGTACGATTATCATAATGAGATATATTATTTTGTGGTGAATGAAAAATAATTTCTAGTTGGGAATGATATGAATACAAAATATGCCTCTATTTTATATTATTATAGCCTAATCATATAGCTCAATAAACATGAAATTTACATGAAAATCCTTAAAGGTTCTAACATGTCATAAGCATGTTCAAAAAAATCATTGTCTATATAAAATGATACATTGACTAAAATAATTTGAGCATATATACATTATTCAAAATGGTATTAAAAAATAGTATTTGTTGCATCTTATTTTGAAAGTCATGATTTTTGCTTTGATATTTTGGTTACCAAATTGAATTTAATGGAATAGAATTCCCTTATGATCTATTCCATGTTAATTTACATGATTTGTTAATATTCATGTTATATATTTATTATGAAAATTAGATTTCTGCAGGTATACAAATGGATAATGACACTAAGATTTGATGCAATGATTTAGGATTTCTGGAAGAGATACTGGAGACTTGATGAATATGTTTTAAAGATATTACATGATGACAATGTGCCATGCATAATTCAGCTAAAAGGAAGATATGCTCTTTTTTTTTATTACAACAGAAAAACACAAAACTACGTAGTCCTAGCATTCCGCAGCGCCATAGTAATGAAATCAGGAGGCTAACTAATGAAGATAATGCCCTCCGCCATGTCCAGAGCCTATTTAGCCATTGTGTCATCACTTCAACAACACCATGTCACACTTGCTTCCCATTGTTTCTCCATCCATATCTTTATCTCAGTGAGGATCGCTCCCTCTTGATGTTTATCTGTCCATCCACTACTCAGAAGGTCCACCACTTCTCTACAATCCGTTTCTACAACAATCTTTCTCCACTGTAAGTCCCATGTGCACTTGAGACCCCACAACACAGCCCGCAGCTCCGCGTGGAGACTCGTTCCTTTCTCCATTCTAAACAGGAAACCGTCAAGCATTAGTCCATCTTGATCCCAAGCAATTCCAACACAGGTAGATTCCTTTGAGTGAAGATTCGTTGCCCCGTCGACATTGATCTTGATGCAACCAACGTAAGGAGGTTGCCAAGCACCATTCACCCATGAGGAGATCTTACCATTGGCAGACCCCAGCTTCGAGCATTTCGGTTCATCCAAATCTGGCGACTAACAACTGCAAACCAGGTACACTAGGGATATCCCAACACTGTGACCTTGAGACTCAGGTTCCAGTCCAGCCATTGGAAAGGGTTCATTATCTCTGAAAACCGCCGACGAAGTTGAACAGGAATAATATGCTCCCAACAATTGGACGCGATAGTACAGTCCGACAGGGCATGCAAAAGGTCCTCTTTTGGGCTGTCATATAACCTACAACTGCAACTGTTATGCAATCCTCTACGGAGCCTTTCAAAATTGGTTAACAGTTTATCCCTCCCACATAGCCCTAGAAAGTGCCTATAGCATTGTGGGACTGGTAATTTCCAAATCCTCCTCCATAATCCCTTACGAGGAAGCCCATGATGGCTATTTAGTGACGCGTATGCAAATTTCAGGGAAAAATGACCATCAACTGTAAGCCACCATTTAGGTTTATCCTCTCTCCCACTCCAGCTCACCGGCTTTATTTGCATTATAGCATGAGTTACCGTAGTGGGAAGAAAGGATTCAAACTTCTCTCGTATCCATTCACCATTCAAGGATACATAATCGCCCATTTTTCCATCTTTCATATGCCCCTCAATCTCCCTAATAACATAAGTACTGAGCTTCTCAAGATGGGGGAGCCAATGATCTTCCCAAAACCGAACGAGACAACCATCCCCCAGGTTCCAACCTAATGCTTGAAGGGTTTTTTTCCTATGAAAGCCTAATTCCTTTCCATGCTTGAGACTCGCACTTCCGTTTCCTTACCCGTGGAATGACATTCGTCCCTCATTTATATTTCTCTCTGATGAACTTCACCTACAGTGCATCTCTACGTACGACCATATTCCATCCAAGCTTTATCATGAAAGTAGTATTCTATCTCCTAGCTTGGCGAAGTCCCAAACCTCCTTCCTCTTTCCTTTTACAAACATCATCCCAGGCCATTAAATGAACTTTCTTGTCCGCAATAATGCTTCCCCAAAAAAACTGCAATTTTTCTTATCAATTTCATTGCAGACACTAACTGGGAGCATGTTGTCTGCATTATATAGGCTGGAATAGCTTCCGTTACCGAAGAAACAAGAGTCTGATGAGTAGCCATTGATAGATTATTTGCTTTCCACCTTGTGAGGTGATTGTCCATCTTATTAAGAACATATTGATAGGTACACTTTGATACTCTCCGGTGGTGGAGATGAACGTCCAAATATCTTCCCAAATCAGAGGTAGGAGTAAAACCCAAGAATTGGCAGATTTCCTCCCGCCCTGTATGATCAATATTTGACGAGAAGTAAATCTTGGACTTCGCATTGCTGACCTTCTCACCGATGCCGGGAAGAAATCATCTATACAAGCCTTAACAACTACAACTTGATCCAGATTAGCTTATGAAAACAAAACTAAATCATCTGCAAAGAAAAGATGTGAGACAACTGTACTTTTCTTCGTTAAATGAAAAGGATGCCAAGTACCTAGCAAGATTTCATGCTGAATAAGATGAGCTAATTTCTCAATTGCAATAAAAAAAGGTAAGGAAAGATAGAATCCCCTTGCCAGATGCCCCTACTAGGGCTAATAGTAGGTCCTCTAGAGTCGTTCCACAGAATTTGCATATCAACAGATGTCAAACAGTGGTGAATTAGATCAACAAAGCTTGATGGAAGCTTTAGTTCTCTCAAGCAATTAATGATAAAAGACCAACTAATCCTATCATACGCTTTCTCCAAATCAATCTTAATGGCCATGAACCCCTTCTTCGTCTTCATGTTCCTCATCGAATGAATCACCTCCTATGTAAGGATAATATTATCAGAAATTTGCCTTCTTGGTACAAAGATGCTTTGATTAGGGGTGATCACCCGAGGGAGTACACCCTTAAGTCTTGACGCTAGCACTTTCGTGATGATTTTATATATTACATTACACAGGCTAATAGGTCAAAAATCCCGAAACGATTGAGGACTATCCACCTTAGGGATTAAATCAATACTACTACTACCATTAATGGCTTTAACCTTGTGTGGGGAATTAAAAATCTCCTGCACCATACTAATCACCGAAGGACTAACATGCCCCCATTGGCTTTGGAAAAACAGTGGGTTCAAACCATCCGGGCCTAGAGCCTTTAAGGCTCCTATACTAAAAAGAGCTTGTTTGATTTCTTATAGAGACACCATTTTCCCCAAATCACGTATTTCATCAGGGGGTATACAAGGAAATTGTGCACTAAAGTTCACGTTATAAGGCCAGGAAGGGGCACACGTAAAAAGTTGCTGGAAGTACTTTGTTCCCATTGAGGTGATCATCCTACAGTCATACACCCATTCCTCGTTCTTGTCATGTAACGCTTATACTTTCTTCCTTCGCTTGCGAACATTCGTCACTGTATAAAAGTACTTAGTGTTCCTATCCCCGTAATGAAACCACTTACAACGTTATCTTTGAAGCCACATTATCTCTTCTTGGCATAGGCACTTCTCCAAATCTACCCATATCTCATGTCTCTGTCTTTCCCAAAAAGGGTTCCCTTGTGCCTTTTCATTCAACTGCTCCAAGCGTGTTAAGAGGTTTTCTTCCGGCTATCTATATTCCCAAAGACTTGCTTGTTCTACCCCTGGATAATCTTCTGAAATTGTTTAACATTCTCATCCCATTTGCACTCAACATTCCAATTATCTTTCACTAGCTGCTCAAATCCTTCATGCGCCACCCAAGGAGCAAAGAATCTGAAATGTCTTTGTCCTTAAGGCCTCTGAGTTTGTTCCTTGATCTTCAAAAGTAAAGGGCAATGCTCTGACTTCATCTTTGGAAGATGAATCACTATTGAGGAATTGAATTGGTCAATCCAATCTGAGTTTATTAATGCGACTAGCTGCATTCCCACGCTGCTAGGTGAAGCATGGACACTGAAACTCCAAGGATGCTAAACCCTGTTCGTTGTACCAGTTGGCAAAGTCTCGGTCAGGTCCTGGAGTTAGATGAGCCTGAGTCTTGCGATCCCTACTGCTCAGAGTTGCATTGAAATCGCCCCCACACACCACTGACCCATACCTTGGGACTCAATATGACAAAGATGTTGCCAGAGGTTCCGTCTCATGTTACATTCGGGTGACCATACACCACAAAAAGATCCCACATCCCACTTTTCCCATGTTGAAGGAGCCATGCATAACTTGGGGGCCTTGTAAGTGACCGTGAAATCCACACATGTATCCTAAAAGCACCATATCCCTCCACTGAACCCTATGGCATCCACGACGTCAAAGTTTGAGAAGCCAACTCGTCTAGCTAGCATCCTTGCTTTGCTGTTGTTTTGACGGGTCTCTAGTAGGGCCAGGAAATCAAAATGGTATTTTTTTCACATGGTAATCAACAAATTTCTAAAGGCACGGCTTCCCACACCTCTACAGTTCCAGATACAAATATTTGTATTCATAAAGAAATAATGAAGATAGGTAGAGCGCTCAACATAAATGTGCCCTCTCATTTAGGGAAACAGCTCCTCTGCGTGGGTCCCACAGTGGTTGATCTCCTGCGACCTGCCTCGTGTGGTCCAAGTGTGGTGGCTCTCCTAGGTAGTAGGGATTATCCGCCTCCATCTCAGATATGCAGTTCATATTTTCCACGTCTTCTAGTAGCTGTAGTGCAACTGCGTCTAGGTACCCTCTTAAAGCTGTAGAATGGCTGCTCCCCTGAGGCTCAGTATTATTAATTCCTTTGGTTAGGCTTTCCCTCTCAGGCCCATCCTTTTTAAACAATCATAACTGTAACACTCCTTATTTTCCCTATAAGCTTCATATTAGATCACTATTGAACCACTTTAGGGCCTTAGATAACTTAAATCAACCAAAGAAGTGAACTTAAAAATTTTAAAAACGAAGTTACTGTTCATTTGGTCAATTTCCAGATTTCTGGCCTAACTTTGAAAAATCATAACTAATTCTAGAAAAATCGAAATGGAGTGGTTCAAATTTCTGTTTGAAGCTTATAAAGTGATCTATAGGGGAAAAATACTCACTGGTTCCAAAACTTGCCCATATGATACAGTTTATTTCGTGAAAATCACTATTCATTTGGTAACTTTCCAGTTTTCCAGAATTTTCTCTTAATTTTGGAAAATCATAACTCCTTATCTACACATCCAAATTTAAAAAAATTTGGCTCATTTTAAAAATTAGGATGCGTAGTATTTAACTGGAAAGTTTCAGCACAATCGGAGTTCGTTTGCTATTTTTCATCATCACTTGAAGACAGGATACGTTATGGGTCTTGTAATCCCCTTTACTTAAAACTTGTCATTTCTAAAATTTGATAAAGCTTCTTGTTACCACTCTTAAACTTCTCTTAATGCATGATGACTCATCTAGTTCCTTGGTTCATTATCATTCATGCATCCACATTTGTTTAATTAATTATCATGTAGGAGTTTAATTTACATAACTACAACATTCCTCAACATAATCTTCAAACATCATACATAATTTCCCCAAGCAAGATCATCATAGTATGCCATCTTCAATCACCATAAACCTTGCTCTTACTCTTGCTTATGCTTGTACCTAAAATGGTTAGTTGGGTAGGGTGAGTTTTCAAGAAAATCCTAGTATCAAACACTCTAATAATACATCTACATGCATGATTATTAAATGAAATCAAGTATGCCATGTAACAAGAACAATCAATCAAGTTTCCACCAAGTCAATTCAATCATTGCATAACAACCATCATGCTTTCACACAAGTAAGGTTTTCATAATTTAAATGGCTACAACCACACAACAAACATGGAAATTAACACATATATAATCAGTGCAAAGTAGATGCCAAAGTTAGCAGTGTTGCTACCTTTTCCTCTTAATTCCCCCTTGAACTTGAAGCTCTCTTGTTAATCTTTTCCAACAATTTCTTTGGTATTTAAACTTCCTAAGTATTACACAAGAACATAATCATCAAGCTCAAGTCATCAACTTTGCAAAAAACCATAAAAACGCACTAAAATCCTCTCTTGCACTTTCGAGACCCTTAACACTTTGAAACTTGTTCTTATGATTTCAAATGTTTCCCAAATCCTTTTCTTACTTTCACCCTACACAATTTTGCCTTTTAAAGCTATTGGAAGCATCAAAATCATGAAAATAATATTTCTTCCATAACTTCCAGCCTTGACCGAAAAACAGAACACAAGCACACACTTGTGATTTTCAAACTTTCTTCACATATAATAATATATTCTTGATCCCAAAACACTTCTCATGGATTATTTAACTCAAAAACAACTCTTCCTTATCAAATATAAAATTGGACAGCACCTCCCCTTAAGGTTTGAGATTCCAAAAATTCATACAACGATCAAACCCAAGCAATATATACATCAATCTACTCCTTATCATTCAAGGAGTGTTTTGCAACCTTTAGTTTCCTCTAAATCCCTCTCTTTTCCATTTTTCCTCTCATGAACCCTAACTTTCCAGCCACCAAAAGAGAGCTCAAACCAAAAATCTAAACTATTAGAAAGGCAGAGGAGGTTCCAAGGATCAAGAAAAGGTATAAGTTGGCATGAGGAAGCTTCTTACCTTGGAACTTTGTGAAACTTTTCTCTCCTTGAGCTCCCTTCAATGGCGTCTTCTTCCTTTCCATGAACAGCCTAAAATTTCGTCCAAATGCCAAGGAGAGAAGAAAAAGCTTGTCTTAAGTTAATCTCTTCATAAGGAATGGACGGCCCAAATTGCTTCTTGAAAATGAATCTTGATCTAAGGGCTTGGAACTTACCAACACACATGACACATAATGCAATCCTATTGGCCCTCATAAAGTTGTCATAATGGGCTGCACATAGGTTAAAAATCTGGTTGGAACTTTGGTTACACTAACCAAACCAACTTCCTTTCGGTTACTCCTACCGATTACACTTTTTACCGGTAAACATAACTTTATTCCGGTAAATTTTTCTCTGCTTTTCTGGAGATGTTTTATTCCTCTTTTAATCTCCATATTTCCTTTACTCATATGACAAAATAATTATCTAAAAATACCCCTGAAATTCGTTCAAAAATAACAGGGTATTTTATCCTGTCGAAAATCCATGAAAAACGTATTTCCGACGGTAAATAACTTTTAGGGCATTAAAAATTTCTATAATTTTCAATGATACTCTAGCCCTTTTTCCTTTTCCCAAATTGCCCTCTGGATTGTTTAAGAATAATTTTTGAGTAAAATTATATTTTCAGGATTTTCGGGTATTTTTCCTTCATTTCTGAGAATTCGCCTTTATCGTATATTGAGTAATAATTTTATAAAATATTATAAAATTCACTTTATTTTTCTATGCCCTAAACTCAACTGATTAAGGTCTCCTGATACCTCAAATAATTATTTTCGGCCATTAAATCTTCAAAATTCTATAAATAAAAATCTAGGCCGATTTTCAGCAATCTGTCGAATCTCTGTTAATCAGTGAGTTCTGCTCTATCTTTTAGGCATCTGTGACTTTTTCTGATATTTTGGTCAACTGTTTGACTTTATGACTTTGACTTTGTCAAATGACCAAAATGCCCTTACATATCTCTTAATCACCAAAATGCTCTTACTTTGTCTAATTTTTCATAATTCCCATTTTGCCCTTAACTTTTTCACCCTTGATCTTTTGTCTAATGACCTTTGGGTCCTTCCCAGGAGTCACCCATCTTTTCTATCTGTGGGCTCGAACTTGACTTTTGATTATCGGTTTGGCCCTTTATGTCTAATGGCCATATTGCCCTTGGTCTTTATACTTAATGACATTTATGTCCCTCGCTTACATTCTTAGTAATTTCAAAGCCTTAGGACTAAATTAACCAGGGTCTCTTTGGTCCATTAACATATTCTCTTTCTGTACTTTTATTTCTGGGCCTTATCTTATCTCATAACTATCAATTTGGCCTCTATTTCAATTTACAGAAAAGGGTGGATATTACACTAACCATGCCTTAGCCTGCTCAAGGGCCTCCAAGTTGCTTCTTTCACACACTTTGGGCACTGGGCCTTGTACGTGTTACTTCGGCCTAACAAGTTTGTGCCCTCAGGTCCAGCCCTGTCCACACCAGCTTTAGTTCTAGGCCCTCTAACTGGGTCCATCCTTGGTCCAGAGCTTGACAGATTTAACTCCTTTTCTATCTTACCGAAGGAATCATCGAAGTGCACCATTTGGCAATTTCCTCAGGATTATGATTCAAAAGGTTCCTATCATTGCTCTCTTCCTGATCCACTAAGATTTGATAGCGAGATCCCAGTTCCTCGCGGATTCTAGTGCCATAATTCAGCTAGTCATTAATCTCCTTTCTATATTCAGAAGCTGCTCCTCGTGTACGCCGTAACTATTGCACCACCGTCCATTGGTCGAAGCCGGTTACCGGACCCACCTTAGTCCTCGCATTGCTCTGAGCATCCTTTCTTGCTTTAGGAATAGCCAACCCTGATACCTCCATCCTCTCCCTTACGCCTCCACTGCTCATATCCTCTTGATTCTAAACCTGGCAGTGGTCATTGTCATGGCCGTATCTCCCACAGCCGAAGCAGATGAGGTGAATACCTTCATACTGCACCCGTCTTGCTTTTCCATTGATTAACATGTAAGGTTTCAAAGGGATATTCAAATCTAACTCGACACATATTCTAGCAAAACGTCCCTTCTTCCTCCCAATCGTATTTGAATCGATTTTTAGGACCTTCCTACCTGGAAACCAAGGACATGAAGCATACCTGCATCATAATAATCAACTGGAAGTTTATCCAGTAGAATCCATGCAGCAACTTTGCTTATAATTTCCTCGTCTGGATCGAACTCCGACTTCCAAGGCTGCACTGTGAGGTAATGATCGTATATCAGCCATGGTCCTCCCATTAATACCAATTCATAGTCTTTCGCATGCGCAAATCTCACAACAAAAAAACCCGAGCCCACGTCCATCATCTCAACCTTTCCTTCCTATACCCAAAGTTGTTGTACCTTCCTCTCCATGTACTCAGGATTCACCATACGTCCCAGGAGTTTCACGTAGACAGCATTCTTCCACCTTCTTGCTAGGCTCTCACGTTCATGGTCAGGAATGATCACGTTGGGGCCTTTATCAATCATTTCAACATGAATTCTGGACCTCCATCGATTGTTACTCCACCAGTCCTCTTCCTCTATCAAACCCTTCTTGTTATCAAGGATTTTTTGCCTGCTTTCCCCACACCTTCTGTCCCTCTCCAGCATCTCGTACTTCCATTACAGCTTCCTACATCCAATCTTCATCCCTGGGTGTTAGAATAGGATTTGACCAAGAGGGGGTGAATTGGTCAGATCAAATAAAAAATTTAAATCTTTAAATCACAAGGATAAGAACAAAGTCACAGAGAGAGAAGAATAATGATGAACACAGTGATTTATCCTGGTTCGGTCTCCTTGACCTACGTCTAGTCCTCAGAGCACCCCTGAGATTTCCAAATTCACTATCAATAATGAACTGAGGCTTCACAAGCCTGTACAATTTGGGAATCCACTCCCCCTTTCTCTTTTCACTAAAACAGAGCAGCACACTCTCTGCTTTCTATCCTCTTTCAGCCCAATAGACTCAAGGTCCCGTCCTTAAGTTTCTCACAGATTTACAAAGTGTTTTTGCTAAAGGAATCTCTCTCAAAAGAGTAGATGGCTAATAATGAAGCACATAAGGAATATTGAAGAAATTTCAGAGAATAAAATGAATAGCGTTGAATGCTCAGAATATTCGTTGTTGTTGTTCTCTATATTAAATGTTCTCCTTTTATAGTTGAGAAGTTCTTGAATGTCCGTTAGACTCTATTTAATAGCCGCTACTCTCATCATCGACCATTTGGTTTCTTCATTAATGGCATTTAATGCTACTGAGTCAGACAACGGCGAATGTTGCAGAAGAACGTTAAAGTCTCCGAGCCTCGGACCATGCCTGTGCTTCTTTCCTCATTTATTGTCTCAAGCTTCTGCATTTATGAGAGTAGTTAGTATTCAAAATGTCGTTACACAGATAAGGAAAGTAGGTGTGTAGCATAGGTTGAGTGTGTCAGACATAAAGCTGTCAGAAGACCAGTGCTCGAGCATAACCCATTCAATGCTCGAGTATTGCTTGATAAATTTCAAAGAAAAGTTCAATGCTTTGATACACTACTCGAGTATTTTATGAAAGTGTTTGAAAAAGAATCAAATACTCGAGTGTTACATCATAATGCTTGAGTAGTGATAATGCTTCTTAAGATTGCTCGAGCATTGTGTGAAAGTATTGAGAAAAAGAGTTGAAAAAGGACTCAATGCTCGAGTGAAAGATGGAAATACTCGAGTACTGGAAGTGCTGACAGTGAATGCTCGAGTATTTTCAAAGAGTATTAGTGAACAATGAAACATTTTAGCCCGATCCTCGAGCATTAGGAGCTAGTGCTCGAGCACTGCCAATGCTTTCACTCAATGCTTGCAGTATTCTCTTCCAGCATGCTGTGAAAGACCTCAATACTCGAGCACTGAGAAACTGTGCTGGAGCATTGGCTCTGCTGGAAGCTTTTGCTCGAGTATTGCTTGACAGTACTGAAGGAAAAGACTCAATACTCGAGTACTGTATATCCAATGCTCAAGTATTGCCTGTGTTGTACTGACAATGTTGAAAAAAGTTCAACACTCGAGCACTCTATCTTAGTGCTCGAGCACTGGCCATACTTTCAGCCAATGCTTGGAGTGTTGACTGGTAGTGTTTTCAAAAACCTCAATGCTCGAGCATTGTGAACCTAGTGCTCGAGCATTGACTCTGCTGTCAGCTAATGCTTGGAGTGTTGACTGGTAGTGTTTTCAAAAACCTCAATACTCGAGCATTGTGAACCTAGTACTACATTGCAGCACTGTTTGAAAACCCTGATTTAGCCTAATGCTCGAACACTAAGTTACAATGCTCGAGCATTGGCAATACTTTCTGCCAATGCTTGAAGTGTTCACTGAGAGCATAGATTAAAAATTCATTTTCAAAACACGATGCTCGAGTATTGACTTCCAATGCTCGAGTATTGACAATACTTCATGTCAATACTTGGAGTATTCACTGAAAGCACTGATTTTTCTTAAGTTTTAAAACCACAGTGTTGGAGCATTGAATTCAAATGCTCGAGTAATGTTGATACTTTTACAAAGACACTCAAGTATTTTCATGAAGCATTGAAAACAAAAATATTTTTAGATTTTCTAAGATATTTTTCATTGCTTAGATTTTCATAAAAACATTTGTTTGTTATCATCAAAACAAGGTATCAACACTGGGCACCAGCGTATGATCACTCATAAAAAACCCGTCGCCTGCTCGAACTTTTTTCCTGGTTCGATGAATCACATCCTTCTCCTCCAAGGATGGTGGCGGATTCTCACACTCTCCCGTCAACATATTTCGCTCTTACGTGTTTTTCAAATTTTTGAAAGACATTGAAGATTTGCTCTAAAAGGCATTGGAGATTATCTGCTTGACGAGAATTCAGTATACTCTATCGAGATAAAAAGATAAAGGGTGATGTTGTTATCAGGGGGAGACAAGTGACGATGTTATCATAAGGAGAAGTAAAAGTGATACCATTTCCAGGGGGAGAAAAGATCTTGTTGTACTCTTTTTTCCTTAACCAAGGTTTTGTCCCACTGGATTTTTCTGATAAGGTTTTTAATGAAGGAGCTTCAATATATATATTGTGTACTCTTTTTCCTTCATTAGGTTTTTGTCCCATTAGATTTTTCTTAGTAAGGTTTTAATGAGGCACAATATTTGTTATGGGCATTCAAGGGGGAGTGTTGTAAACATTTTTGAGTGAATGCCCATAACTCCCAACCCCTAGGATTCATTATGCTTAATGTCATAATCCTATAACCTCCCATTGAAGAGTTTCTAGCATTTATCTCATATAACACCTAATTGTATAATTATGTTACTTTATTCTCTTTGTCACTTGTAACTCTTTAGATTATAATCCAATGTTCGTTCCCTATAAATAGGTGTATTGTACACACTTGAGAAAATGCAATGAAATGTAAGAATAAATAGGTGTATTGTATACACTTGAGAAATGCAATGTTGGTTCCCTACCTCTTGTGTATTATTCAACTTTCTCTCATCTTCTACTTCTCTCTATCTCAATCTCTTATATATTCTTTTATTTTCATAACAAAGATCACTTTCATAAGAAAAAGGACATATTAGTTAGATGGTAGAAATATGTGATTTTAATATTTGTCAAAAAAAGGTGAAATTGCACTAAAGAGTTTTTAAAGGGTGAAGACAAGAATAAAACATTTATGATGGGAATTCAATTGGGTCATTAGTTAGACGGTAGAAATAATGAAATTGATAAAATTTATAATCATTTTTACAATTTCAATAATGCTATTTACAACTATCTTAATCACTTCAAATATGATGGGAATTCAATTGGGTCATTGTTGATGTTTCTCGCACTAGCAATGATATGGATAATACCTTCAAAAAACTTTATGAAATGAGTTTAATAATGCAAAAGAATGAGTTGTTAATGGCGTTACTAAAATTGTGAAAAGGACTTGAGATGTTGATTTTATTTCAAGTGTAGGAAACAATTTAAATAATTACTATTGATTGAGTTCCTTAAGTTTTGAAGTGATAAAAAATAGTTATAAATGACTTTATCAAAGTTATGAAAATGACTAGATGTATTTTTAATATCATCGCAAATGTAAGAATGACTTAAATAACGTAAAAGAATAAATTATCAATGATATTAATGAAGTTGTAAAAATGTCTCAAAGTGTTGTCAATATCATTGTAAGTTAGGAAATGATTTAAATAATGGCCCATTGATTGAATTCTCCAAAGGTTTGAAGTGATAAAATACAATTATAAATGACTTTATCAAAATTATGAAAATGATTAGATGTGTCTTTAATATCATTGCAAATATAAAAAATAACTTAAATAAAACAAAAGAAGTGAGTTGTTAATGGCATTATTGAAGCTGTAAGAATTTGTTGAGATGTTGCCAATATCGTTGCAAGTGTAGAAAACAACGTAAATAATGTCCCCTGATTGAATTACCCCTCATATTTAAAGTAATTAAAACAATTATAAATAACATTACTGAAATTGCAATGATATTAAATATTTTTTACAGTGCATGTCTTCCCCTTCTTTTAAAAACTCTAAAAGGCAATTTCATCTTTTTAGACAAATATTAAAATATCATATTCCTAGCTCCTCACTAATATATCCTCTTGCTTGTTAGAGTGACTTTTTGGAATTTCCAAATTGAAATGGTATTTTTGTGGGATTTCCCTATTAAATATCTAAAGAATGTGGTCTAATAAAAACAAAATAAAAAGAAAGAACACTCATTTTGTCTTATCCAACCAACAAAAAAAACATCAAAACTTTCCAAAGATAATATATTGTTCTTCTTAAAAGACGTTTTGATACTTGATGATGCCTTTTTTGGGTGGGACAATCTGAGAGTACTATATCCCATACAAAATGGTTTTCTTTTTTTTTTTCTTTTTTCTTTCATCAACCATTCAAAATGGTTTTCCGATGCTAACAATCTTCTACAAATTATACATGAAGACAGACTTCGTTACCAGCTCAAGAAGAAAAACAGCAAATAGAAGACAGAAAAATGGGGTTATCGGAGGGATTAGATTATGATATTTTCTCTGATTCCTTCTGGCACTCATGACCATCATCTTCACTATGAATTCCATCTTCTTTGGAGCTATCATCTTCCCAAGTGTTGAAAAACTTGGCCAATTTTTCTGACACAGATTGTAAACTTGGGTCCACGGATTCTTCATCTCCACCATAATCATCATCTCCTTCAAACATCAAATGAAGCCCACAATTTTTCAGCTCCAACCCCTTATCCACAGGTGGATCTCTCAGTGTCACACAAATTGCGTCACCGTGTCTTAACATAGAGATGAATTTTGAGTAATCAGGGTACCTGCAAATGTGCAAGTGTTCTTCCTTGGTTTTTGGCAACCCACGCAAGTCCAATACTGAACTATGTAGAAATTCGCCATGTTTGAAGACATTTGCTTTGATATCCATTACTCCAGGAAGACGATCTCGCAGTTCACTGGGTATTTCACGGTTTATTGAAAGAATGACACCTATAATTACACCTGTTAATTCACGGTTCTTGGGCTTTGAAAAGCTTACAGCTTGTCCTGAAAACCATTTGGGCAATCTTGTCCCCGGCATGCTCAAGTTCCTTAAATTCCTCAGCGTAACCTGTCATACAAGGGGGTCAAATGACTACTACGCAAAAAAAATGATAAAATACACATTGATCTGGTTTATCATCAAAAAAGCATGAAGGTATCCATACATTTCATATTCATTTAATTATTCATAGATGATGGGAGGGGGAAGAGAGGAAAAGGATGAACCTTGGAAATTCTCTTACGGATTCTGGAGGAGCATGTAATGCATCCACCAATGAACAATTTCCTCAGAGACCCTAACCGTTCAAGACCAGGAATATCCACCAATTTTACACAATTGGTCAAGTTTAGATCCTGCAAATTTGTTAAATTTGAAAGGTCTTGAATGCTTTGTAGGTTCCAACAGTCTGCAGCATTCAGATTTGTCAAGCTCGACGGAAGAGCAGGGAGAGAAACCAGCTCAATGCAGTTTTGAAGAGAGAGTTTCTTAAGAATAGATAGGCCCGCCAAACTGGAAGGGAGGGCGTGAAATTTGTTTTGGCTTAGATTCAAAGTCTCTAAAGAGGACAAGTTCTCAAAATCATCAGGAACTTTCCCAGATATTCTCCAACCACGAGCATCCAGATCATTCAGAAATATCATATTGCACAAAAAAGATGAGATTACAAAAGAATCTTGCATCATACCATTTTCGGACTTCTTGGCCATTTTCAACGTCCTTAAGCTGGTAAGCATGCCAAAGCTTTGAGGTAATTCTGTCAGACCCGTATCATCCATCTTAAGATGATACAAGGACTTCAAATATCCTATAGAATCTGGAAGTCTTTGGAGCATTGCGCATTGGTCCAACCGTAAAAAGACTAGATTCTCAAGCCTTCCGATGGACTCTGGTAGTTCTACAATGTTACCATTGAAAATGTCCCAGGTTGTAAGAGCTGTGAGGTTGCCAATCGATTTAGGTAGATATCTCATCTGGCAATTCCTCATTTTAAGCTTTTTAAGTGATTTCATATTTCCAATCTCATCTGGCAAATCTGTGATCGCTGCCCCATCTAGCTGAAGCTCAACAATGGAAACCAAAGACTTAATGGACTCAGGCAATTTATTCAGAAACTTGCAATCTCCAACTGAGAGTTCTTTTAGAAAGGACAATGATCCAATCGAAGAAGGAAGCTCTTTAATAGCACTACCATTAAGCTGAAGCTTCGGAAGGGATACGAGACGTCCAATAGAATCAGGAATCTCAGTAAGAGATTTGCAATGCATCAAACCAAGCTTCTCAAGGCTTTTCAAATCCCCGACAGAGTTGGGTAGTTCTTCTACTCCCGATTTGTCGAGAGCCAGCTCTTGCAGAGAACACAAATTCCCAATGTTGTCGGGTAGTCTTTTTAATTTTTGGCAATCATTTAAATTAAGAATTTCAAGTTTATCAAGACGAAGAATAGTTTGGGGCAGTTCTTCTACAGCTGTGCTATCAGCAAGAAGTTTTCTTAGTGATTTCATGTCGGCCATGTTTCTTGGTAACAATTTCAACTTCCAGCACTTAGAAAGAAGGAGGCTCTCTAGATTTTCCAACCCAGATATATCAGTGGGTAACTCAGTAAGTTCTCTACAATACGTCAGATTCAAATGACGAAGCGTGATCAGAGCGCCAACTGATTCGTGAATCCTAGTTAATTTAATGCAGTTCATCAGAACAATCTTCTCTAAACGTTGGCACTCAGATAGATCAGGAAGAGCCTCCAGGTGGGAGCAGTCAGAGAGATTCATGACCATTATGCTCTCTGGCACCTGCGTGCCAACATAATGGGTTATTATGACAATACAGAATTCACATCTGCGTCTTAGGAGTGGCACACTGATTTTCATGTCATATTTAACAAATTTCAGGTCATAGTATGAAGAGGGGAAAATAGAAAACAGAATTCACCCCGCTTCATAGAGGATAAACTGATACTCTTATCCCCAAATAAAATAAAATAATATGAGAAATTTGAAGAAATTTTTAAATTAAATTAGTTAACTCTTACAAGTTTATATTAAAATATAAATTAAATTAAATTTTTAAAATATATGGGGACAAACTTATATAAATAGATATATCTATATATTAAAAAAAGTCCAATTCCAAAGAGTTGATTGAGGAGTAAAAACATCTATAAAAACTTCATTGAAAAACCTAATAACAACTATATGAAGAACATCCACCAAAGTTTTTTCAGAACAAGTGGCCAGAAAATGAAAAAGTTCTGCCTAAACTAATTAAGGCACATCCTGGGAAGTTTTTATATTTTTTGTTAGATGAAAATTTTCAATACAATAGTTTTGTCTCGTGTCTTTATTGTCCATGTTTAGTTATTTATTCATAGTTCATACACTTGGAAGTAAGAATCAGATGATGCAGAGCCAGAAAATAACAATAATAGTCAGATGATGAACACGATAGCTGAAGCATGTGGATTGAAGAATACCTTGCAGCCTTTCCTATTCCACAAATTTTCAATATCACCGTCTGTGAGATCAAGGATAGCTAATTCCGGGGGCCAAAAATCAGAAGGCATGCATTTTAAAGGGCACCCTTGCCATTGTAGCCACTTCAATTTTGCAGGGAAAGATTTAAACTCCCCTTCCAATCTCAAATGATTGATCTGAAGCAGCATCAAGTTCACCATTGATTTAAAGGCCTTGGTGGGAAGCACTACAGCCTCTTTGTTTCTCTCAACTCGTTGAATATATTTCTTGTGCATCTGTTTAAGGAATGCCACCACATTTGCGAAACTGGAACCACATTGAAGGTTCTTCCCAGACGTTGCTTTATCACCTTTATGATGTTTAGCAGCTCCTTTCTCGAAGTCTAGGGCCATCCCACGAATTCTAATTGTTCCCTGTGGTTTCCAAAGCAGCAAAATATTTAAAAACATACATAAGAATATGGTATTCTGATCAGAGGGACTGAAAAGATGCTATAAATCGCCAACACGACGAAGCAGTGTTTTTTTTCTTTTGTTGAGGTTTTTGTCATATACACGTTGGAATACAATATTTGAATGTCAAGCATTTCCTCTGGTTTGATATATGCATAGTGATGACGTGTTACGGCATTCTAAATTGTAATATTCTAATGAACCAAATCTAATTAAGGTTGCGGCAATATGATTAAATAATATAATCTGTCATGACTACCTTAAAAAATAGATCCAACAGAGTACTTGGACTAAATAAACAAATAAATAAAAAGAAAGATCACTTGGACGGACCTAAATAGACAAAAGGTCCAAGAGAACTTTTATATTTATTTTCTTATTTTATCTAAGTCACTCTCTTCCTGGCCCGATAAGACTAGCAGCACGACAGCGTAAACTCTTTTACTTTACCAAAAATAGATATGTTTCGTAATTTTAATTTTTAAGAGATTGTGATCACCATTTAATTTTAAATTCTCTTTGGAAAAACTCATTAACGGAGCAATGTAGTCATCTATATTAACCACCATTATTCAATTTAATCTAAAACATAATTTACATACAATGCTTTTAAAATTTGTTAGAATCAAATCACAATATCTTACAAACGCAAAATAATCAATGGAAAATCAATCAAGTTTCTTGCCTTAGCAACGATAATAATGGAGGGCAAAGCACTTCAAATCATGTAAAAAGAATTTTGCTTCAACAACAAGACCACTTTCAGGATAATTACCTTAAAATTCCTCAAAACAGCAAGAACTTGAGAGCGATCCCACAATCTACTACGCATACCGGGATCAACAAGGCTTTCGTCTACAACAATTTGCCTTCCCATGTCTCTAATTTGATCGTGCATCCAAATGGTTTCGTCCTCTCTGATTTTGATCAGACATTTTTTTGAGAGAACTTCGATTACTTCCTCTCCATCAAATTCACAACCTCTCAGTACATCAATCACATTTTCTCGCTTCATCCTAATCTGAACGAACAGACAAGCAATGTCAAGGAAGCTGCATTTCTCTTGTTCATTTAACCCCTCATAACTGATCCTTAACACTTTATGTACGTTCCCAGGACGAATTAGCTTCAGCTTCTCCACAACATCAACCCATTCCTCTTCCCTTCTCTTGCCAAACAACATTGAACCAAACACTTCCAGAGCCAAAGGCAACCC
>JANTPZ010009465.1:0-43654 GCA_025593235.1 Vachellia pachyceras
TTCATACGTTAACTTATTTAATTTTTATACATTGGCTTTTGTCAAAAGAAAATATAAATATATAAAAGTGTGAGAATATTTATATTAATATATATTAATATAGTTTATATTAATATATTAATTAGTTTTAAAAATAATTTTTTAAAATATTTAAGAGATCAAACTGAAATTTGATGTAAAATTAAAAGATTAATATATATTTTAATGTAACTTTTAATTGTTTATTAACCTTTTAAAATGGTCCTTCAATTCTTACAAAACTCCTAAATGACGCTCGAGCCGATTCGCATGTTATTTGTTATGCATAAAATGTTTACAATGGTCTAAGAGAGTGTTTGGGAAAAATCACTAAATTCATAATTATGATGATTTCCGAAACTCTGTTTAAGATTAAAAAATTATTTTTAATTCATTGATTGATAATAATATTAATTAGTTTTAAAAATAATAAATTTGGTATTTTAGTCTTTTACTCAATTGCTCATTTTCTTTCCTCCATGTTTTCTCTCATTCATCCAAGCATGAGAGGTGATAACATTTTCTCTCCAGTTTTCTCTCCTCCCCATTTTCTCTCCTCCCATTTTCCTTCCTCCCAACTTTTCTCTCCATTCAAGCAGAGCCTTAGGGTTAGGGCTCAGTGATTAGGATTTAGGAATTTAGGAAGCTGAAGCCTGGAACTTGGTTGGAACTTGGACGCGTCGCGACTCGTGAAGAGAAAGGGAATTCTGCATTTCTGTGCGAGTTAATGTGCCTTGGACTGTTGGACAGTGGACTTGGGCTGTTCTGCTGTGCTGTACATCTCGGACTCTCGCCTCTCGGTCTCTCCAGACTCCAGCCCACACAACAGCAAAAAAAAAAAAAACGGGCTGGCCCGCTCTAACCCGCGGATTTAACGGTGCGGGTTGAGCGAACGTGCACCCCCTCAGCCAGCCTGAACCCACCTTCCAAGGGCGGGTTGGCGGGTTGGACCCGCGGGCCCAACCCATTTTACCAGCCCTATGCCTCACCCATTGATGAACAAGCATTAACATCTTTCTCATTTTCTCATTCTCATTAAATTGGGTTTGGAATATTTTGGGCTTTAAAAATTTTTTCTTAATATTTTGGGCTTTAAAAATTTGTCCTTATCTGTAATTATTTCAAATATCTTCATTTTAATGCATTGAACCTGGTAAACCTACAGGATTCACCAATCAATTTTAAAAATCATGTCATTCAAAATCACGTTTGTCAGAAATAGCCCCCATTAAAATTCTTTTGGTCCTATGGTAAAGTGAATCAACTTGCTTAAGTTCATATGTAAATTTATACTTGTAAATACACATTTTAACAATTAACAATAGCGAAATAAGAAGCGTCAATAAGCAAATTTACAAATTCTCATGTTAATGACCAACAATAACAAAACAATTTCCCATGAAAATATATAAATTTTAATTTGCATTATAAGAATTGATGCAAAAATTCATAAGTGTTCATTTATTTATTTTTTTGAGTAGGAAAGGGCATTTCACCTCCCGGTATCCCAGATCCTTTCGGACCCAGACTAATCCGGGGTCCACCCAGAAGGGGACTTCCCAGGGTTCGAGCCCAAGATCTGACGGGTATGCGGCGCCTTACCTTCCCATTATTAACCAGTCGGACCAACCCATGTTCATTTATAAATCTTCAGGTGCATACATGTATTAGAACATCTAACAATAGAAAAATAATAAGTACGATCGGAAAATTTGACTTAATAGATATAGGTAACTCGATAAGTTTTGTACAATTCTATTCTTATATTTCAACGCACAAAAATAGGACAGGAGATTAAATTGGTTGTGCCATTGGATTAAAGTTCAATAGTTAACCATCAATCCAATCATAATTAAAATATTATCATGGAATTAAAATATGCAAAAATATGCTAACAAATTTTGATGTGGTTAATAATAAATTGACTTGTACCCACATAGTCTCAGGTTTAAATTCTATTGCTAACGTGGCAAACATTATTAGTTGGCGATTTGGTCATTTGGACAAAATTATTGATATGAGTACCTGACTGACCAGGGGACTAGTAATGTGAACTACTTCCTCTTGTGTAAAATATGAGAAGGATTTGTATTTATAGAAAAGGGTTTTGAAAAAAAATGTAATTATCTGCATTTATCACGAGAATTATAATTGAGACAACTTTGGGCAAATTATTTATCTTTTAACATTATAAATTATTGCTCAATCTGAGTGGAAAATATATTTTGAAAATTGGGCTTCCATATTTTCGTTGTCCTAAAGGTGATACAATTTAGCAAGGACTTCTTGTTCGGCCATAAGGTTGTGGGTTTACATTTGACTACTACCAATAAGAGAATCTAATTAAACAATTCATGAACACTTCCATAATATCATTAGGGATTGAGTTCAAATTAAGATTCAAATCTTCATCAGGAGAAATTGTCTCAACAATAAAATTATCTATCATCACTAAATTTAAACGCATTAAAATAAATTTTTATTCTTGCTCTTCCTTCTTTATCAGCCTCTTGTAATAACGAGGAAATTCATGACAATTGAAGTCTGACCCTAAAAATTTATTCATACAATTGAAAATGTATTTTTAAATGTGTCATTAATGAGTTTTCATTTTTTTCAGGGTAATTTCATTTACATTGGTTGTTTATAGGTGGTAACTTCCTTTCTATTGGTTGTTATACTTATATTTGAAATGTTTTCTTCATCATTATTAATCATCCATTATTTAATAAATACAAAGAGTAAAGATTTTTTTTTTTTGAGAGGTGATGGGATTGGGAGGTGACAAAATTGAATTTTGAGAAGTCTCTCTGGACAAGCATGTTCCTGGAACCAACTGGCTTGAAGTTTGTATTTTCAGAGCAATTTCCTGGAAGTATCCCAGGAACCAAAACGAAACACTTCTTTCTATATGCATTAACATCTCTCAAAGTTTGGACATTGCACAGCTGATATTTAAATCCGACTTTGGCAGTGATGGGTAATACCACTTCCTTTCCCTATTGCAAAGCTAAACTGACTTTTTCAAGGAATTAAAAAGTTTAATAAATTGTTTAATTAAATTATATATTCTAAAATACTTATGTGTATGATTAAATTAAAGATCAATTTATAAATTATGTAATTTAATTTAGAGAAAAATGATTAATATATCCGTTACATATTTAATTAACTTCCTTAACATTTCGAAATAATAGTTAACTGGTTATTATATTAAAGAGTATAAGTAATATAAATATATAACCATAGAAAGAGAAAAAGTAAAGTAATACTCCCTAGTTAGTAACTAAGCGATTCAAGGAATCGTTTAAAATTAATTAAAAGTAATAAACACGTAAAAATGATTTTTTCCATCAAATATACTTTTATCTATAATGGGTAAGTAAGAGAGAGAACTGATAGTAGGAAGATAGACGAAAGAGAACGTCCAGAAGATAAAGAGGAGTGTGTGTAATTAATTAGGGTTAAAATAGGTGTAAATTCATTTAATGCTGCCGTAAACTTATAAAAAGGATGTAAATCAATTTGTTATTCCTATCATTTCATAAAGTACAAACAGAAATGCTATTAAATGAGAATAGCAGTAGTTTTTTTTTTTTTATATACAAGAGAATAGCAGTAGTTGGTAAATCATTAGCCGGCTAAGATTGAATTTTGAATAGTCTGAATGGGATGTATATGCATGTAGGCTCGGGTGGTCTGAGAATGGAGACGAAAATGACAAAAAAGCATACAGCCCCTTCATGATTCTAATAGGGACACTCCCTTGACCGTTCTTAATACATAACACTTATATTAGAAATTCATTAAAAGAATTATTTTACGAATTTTAAAGTTAGTATATGAGAGGAATTTTGTCTCGAATCTATGATTAGAATCACTTCTTAGATAAACACACGTGGGTTTCATCGCCTCCTAATGCTCCACGCCGGTCACATTTACATACATAGCCCTCTCCATTGAATGAAGTGCTCAATTTTAATGTTTTACGGTAACTTAAATGTGAATTATTTTTAGTAGAAGGATGTATATCTGTTTAGAGAAAAACACACTAAATCAACTTTAAATTGATATTAGATAGTGATATATGGATATTTGGTTGTTGTGACACCACCAATGAAGAATGGGCTTGACTGGGCATCAAGATGTGTTTAATATAAATATATCTGAGCTCTCAATCCTTTTGCAGATCCGCTTTTGTGGTATTCAGATGAATGTTCTTGCTCACATACAACAGGAATTGAGGCATAAAATTGGAACATGATTTCGTACTGGTTCATTAGTGTTTTGGGCTTCCTATTTGCATAACATAAAATGTCTGAAATATTATATTCATTGACGTGGATGAAACCAATATGATTGGATATAATGGAAGGATCTATTGGATAAAACCAATATGGTTGGGATATATCAAACAAAAAAAAATTAGGGAAGAAGTAATTTTTTCCGAATTTTAATTCAAATGAAAATTTCACATGATATTGTATTAACGTTGGGAGATGAAACTATAGGTGTGTTTGGATAGTCCGTTAGGAGAACGGATACAGATTCCGAAATAAATATGTGAGAGAAATTTTGTCTCGATAAATGTAGGAATGACCTTTGACTGTCAAAGCAAACAGGCCATATGAATAGTTGCACGCGTGAACTCTGCACCCCAAGCTTTCCATTCCGATTGAATCCACTATGTGGGCCTGCCTGACGTCTAAATCCTTATCTTGTACTGTGCCATCCACTAGAACGGTTTTATGGTAATTTCCTGCAATAATATATATGGCCCACCCACGAGTGATGGGAGGTGACAAAGTTTGAATTTTGAAAAGTCTCTCTGGACACGCATATTCCCTGGAACCAACAGGCTTGAAGTTTGTATTTTCAGAGCAATTTTCTGGAAGCATCCCAACAACCAAAAAGAAAGACTTCCTTCTTTTTATATGTATTCTGTGAAAAGGTTTCTACGTGTTTTAACATTATTGGATTATTTGATTTGATTATGAGAAGGGGTTTGATCAGTTTTGTCATCAATGATCTTGATGGTTAAGAAACATTATCTTCAGCTCACAAGTCACAAGGCTCAAGCCAGCAATTTTTTTTAAAGAAGTTTTTTTTGGTATGCTTTAGGAACATGAACAAGTACATAATAATATATTGAAAATATAGAAAATTAATCACTTACATATATTGATGATGATAACTAGATGTGCAATAAATGAGTTATTAAACAAGCAATCAGTGAAATTAGCTGCATGGTTTGTCACTCATGTTAGAGCTTTTTAAATAAACGAAAAAAAAATAGGGAAGAAGTAATTTTTTTCCGAATTTTAATGTAATTGGAAGTTTCACATGTTATTGTATTGACGTTGTGAGATGAAACAATGGTGCATTTGGTTTTCCGTTGGAAAGGCCGTTTTAACTCTCAAAATCCATTCTCACATAAGTTAAGATAAAATTCTTCTCACATAAAGTACCTCGAAATCTGTGTCCGTTTTTTCAACGGGTTTTCAAACGAAGCTAAATAGTTGCACGCCTGAACGCTGCACCTCAAGCTTTCCATTCTGATTGAATCCACTAGGTAGGCCTGACATCTAATTGCCTAGCTAATTGGTGTTTAAATAAATATAATAAAATTTAACTACAAGATATCTATATATTTATTGTGTTCTATAACTAATATTAACATAAAATATAAAAAATGTGCTTATTTAATAATCACGTCTATAAATGTAGTAAATGGAAAATTTCATTATTAACATACCAGATTTAATGAATTAAATTTTATAAAATATAAAATGAATAATAAAATAAAATATACTCTATTAAATTTTATTACTAATGATTAACTTTTACTATTTTAATATAACCCGTCAGAAAACTGATTTACTCAGTTTAACTTACTAAACCTTGGATTCAATGTCTAATACAATTTTTTGAAGTACCGCTACGTGTAGTCAGGTAGAAAGCCACAGAAAAAGAAAAGGTTATTAATGCTTGAATTTTGTAAAGTCTCTCCCGACAAGCAAAAACAAATTCATGTGCATCACTCAAAATTCCAGCCTTATCTTGTATTGTGCTATCAACTTGAACGGTTTTATATTTACTGGAACAATATATACGGCCCACCCACCAGCGATGGGACGTGACAGTTGAATTTTGAAAAGTCTCTCTGGACAACCATATTTGATATTCCTGGAACGAACTGGCTTGGAGTCTGTATTATCAGAGCAATTTCCTGGAAGCATCCAACAACCAAAAAGAAATACTTCCTTCTTTTTATATGCCTCACCCGCTGGTGAAGAAACATTAGCAACTCTCTCAGTTTCGTGTTCCATCTTTGCGCAGTTTTCTTCCTTCCTCCGCTCCTCTATACTTTTCTGTGAGCTTCATCCATGGCAGAACTTGTGGCTGGAGCGTTTCTCTCCTCTTTCCTTCAGGTGGCATTTGAGAGATTAGCTTCCGAGGACTTCCTCAAACACTTTCGTCACAGAAAGCTCGATGAGGACTTGCTGAGAAAATTGAAGGTCGTCCTTCTTTCTGTGGACAAAATTGTTGAAGATGCCGAGGAAGGGCAATATAGAGACTCTCGTGTGAAGCAGTGGCTTGATGAGCTCAAAGATGAAGTCTTTAAGGCTCAAGACTTGCTGGATGACATTGCTATTGAGGCATCACGACAGAAGCTGAAGGATGAATTGCGGACTGCTGTTATGGGCAAGGTACGAGGATGCTTTTCTGCTCTTGTTAATGGTAACAAATTTGACAAAGAGATAGAGTCTCGGATCCAAAAATTGCTTAGTAACCTAGAAAATCTCGTAAAGCAAAATGAGATATTGGGATTAAGGGAATGTCCATCTGCTGTTATTCAATTGGGAGTGAACAGGAATGTATGCAAAAAAGTGCCTACAACACTTTTGATAGATGAATCCAATATGTACGGTAGAGATGTTGATAAAGAGATCATTGTAGACAAATTGCTCTCACAGAACATCGAAGGTAATCAGTGGCTTGCGGATGTGATTGCGATCCATGGCATGGGTGGGATGGGCAAGACAACACTCGCACGACTTGTCTACAACGATGTAAGGATAGAGGATCAATTTCAACATAGAGTGTGGGTGTGTGTTTCTGAAGAATTTGATGTTGATCGAGTTACAGTAGCAATTCTTCAGTCACTCAATTGCCCCATTGATCACTTACATGATTTTCACTCACGTCAGCTTAAACTGGAAGAGATATTGACGAGTAAGAAGCTCTTTCTTGTTCTTGATGATGTGTGGAATGAGAATTGTGAAATTTGGGAGGCCTTCCAAGCTCCTTTGAAACATAGAGCACCACAAAGTAAGATTCTCATCACAACCCGTAATAGAAAGGTAGCAGAAGTTATGTGTTGTGCCTTCACACATTCTTTGAAGCCGTTAGAAGATGGGGATTGTTGGAATTTATTTGCAAAACATGCATTTAGAAACCAATGTGATGTCGTAGATCAAGATATTGAGAAAATTGGTAGAGAAATCGTTAATAAGTGTGGAGGATTGCCCTTAGCAATAAAAACGCTGGGAAGTTTGTTGCACAGAAGACTCTCTGCTCAATACTGGGAGAAGATCTTGAAAAGTGATATTTGGCAATTATCAGAAAATGATAGCAATATTATCCCGTCTTTAAGATTGAGCTACCATTATCTACCGTCAAATATGAAACGTTGTTTTGCATATTGCTCCATCTTTGCTAAAGATTATGAAATAGATAAGAATGACCTGATCCAGTTGTGGATGGCCGATGGTTTAATATGTCCTACTCATAAAAGCATGAGCATTGAAGAAGCGGGTAATGAAATTTTTAATAATTTGCGGGCTAGATCTTTTTTTGAACCATCAAGAATGGGTGGTGATTATTTCGTCATGCATGATCTTTTGAACGATTTAGCTAAATCAGTAGCAGGTGAGTTTTTTGTCCGACTAGAAGTTGGTCAGGTAGAAGATGAAGATATGTCATCCAAGACTCGCTACTTTTCATATACAAGTGACAAAAGTGTACGTCTTGAAACTTTTGACACAATTTTCAAATGCCACCAATTACGTAGTTTCCAGCTATTGAGGAAGAATAATGCCTCCTATTGGATAGATGGTGACATAATGTCCAGACTTTCTCATCTCAAGTACATACGAGTATTGTCTTTGAGGAATGGTGGGATAAAAAACTTGGAAGGTATTGGCAATTTAAAGCACTTGCATTATTTGGATCTTTCATGTACTTTAATTAAGCAATTGCCAAATTCATTGTGCTTGCTGACAAATTTACAAACATTGAAATTATATGGTTGCCGTAATTTGACTAAGTTGCCATCAAATTTCTGCAAACTCATCGATTTGCGTCATCTTGACTTGGAATATTGTGGCATGGAGAAGATGCCAAAGCACACGGGAAAGTTAACTCAGATCCGAACAATGAATTGGTTTTTTGTGGGAAGGAAAGGAGGGTCAAATATAAAAGAATTAGGTGCCTTAAAGCACTTAACAGGTTCACTAAAAATAATACATATGGAGCGCATAAGTGATGCTGCAAATGTGAAAGAGGCCAATTTGAAAGCAAAGCAGTTGGATAGATTGTGGTTGGATTATGAGGTGTGTAATTACAGTCGTGAAGAGGCACAACAGCAAGAGCAGGTATTGGAAGCACTTGAGCCAAATCATCCCTCTCATCTTGTTGTTATTGGATACGGAGGTATCAAATTTCCAAACTGGGACATGCTTCCACCTCTTCTTTGTCACTTAACTTTATCGTGTTGTTATGTAATGGAATGGCTTCCCCGAGAAGGTATGCTTTCCAACCTACAAAGTCTTATAATCATTAGGTGTCCCAAACTCATTGCATCTGGAAGGGGTTGGGGTTTGAATGAGTTGTTGTCTTTGAAAGAACTTAAAATTGGTGATAAAGATATGGAGTCCTTCCCTGAAGATGGATTGTTGCCTCCCAATCTCCAGTCTCTTACATTCAACATGTGTGGCAATTTGAGAAGAATAAACCATAGGGGTCTTGTCCACCTCCATTCTCTCACCTCCTTGTCTTTTTCCGGTTGCCCTCTCATACGTCTTGAAGGCATGCCAGAAGATGGTTTACCTTCATCCCTTTCTCACTTAACAATTGGTTGGAATTGTCCCTTACTTAAGGAGAGGTGTGAAAAGGAGAAAGGACCAGATTGGCCTAAGATCGCTCATATCCCTCATGTTCATGTTGATGATGAATGGTAGGCCCAAGATGAAAAGTTAGTCATCTTATTCTCTCGGCATGTTGTTACAGTCAACTCATCATATGGTTCCTCTCTCTTTGAGATCAGAAAGAAAAGGGAATATTGTTTGCCTTCAACTTCAAATCAAAAGAAGCAGCTCCTCCATTGAAGCTTTCCAGAGCTTCAATTCCCAAGAATTGTTGTATTTGTGGGGTCCATTCAATTTTTATTTTAAGTGCTTTTATTTCCTTCCATCTACTTTTTGGGAATTGACTTCCCCCCATTTTTCTTTCCACCGAGAGCTCTTCATTTTGTTTTTTTAGTTTAGTTTAGTGACGCGATTTTAAATATTTCCAACAGTTAAGAATTTAATTTCACAAAATCAGACACAACATGTCAGTTGAACCAGGCCAGAGGGGTTGCAAATTGCCACCATACCTTTTGAGAGTATTGGCATTGGCAACGTGATAGTTAATCTGGGAGGCAAATATGTACATCCTATGCCTCCTCAAAAAAAAGTGTTAAAATAGTTATTTAAGAATTTTTATGTTGACGTGATATTAGTATTTCCTAACACCATGTTTCAAGTTAGCTCGGAATATTAAGGTAAAAAAAAACTATTAGTTCGGAATATTTATAATCTGAATTTGTTGTTGTAATTAAAGAATATATCCAAAATTTTCCAAAGACAACGTGTTCCAAATCTTGGATTAAAATAAGCTGATATTGGACTTCACTTCCATAATCCAACTGCATTAGGCTATTTATAAAAATGATACCATCTTCATGCCTTCAAATGATCTTTTTTTTACAAGATTGAAATAACGGAATTGCGTAGTTTAAAAAATTAAGTAAAATTAATAAACACGTAAGAAGTATACTTTTTTAAAAATGTCATTATTTATAAGAGGTAAGAGAGAAATATGAAAAGGATGGTTTTGTTAAAAGATAATGAGAGATAAGAAGATAGAAGAAGAGAGAAGAAAATATAAAAAAAATATGTGGAGTGAAATATAAGTTAAGTTTAAAATTGGAAAATAATACATCGGATCAAATCAAATTTTTTAAAAAATATTAAATATTATGAAAAGGAGATATTTCAGAACGAGTGGCGGACTTGTCAATTAGCATAATCGTGTAGGATGCTAAAATAGCTGTTTATATTTTGGGCTTTAAATTGGGCCTGTAATATTTTGTGCTTTAAGAATTTGTTATTAATATATAATTAGTTCAGATATCCAATTTTCTTAAAAGTACCTATTTATACATATAATTAGATTATTATAATCATAAGTTTATAATTATGAAAATTAGATTGGAGAAAATGGTTAATACAAATTCTTTGAGGTAATTTATTTAGCTTCATTAATTTTTTAAGAAAAAAGTCAATTGATGTATTATGGACCATATCAGTATTTGATAGTGATGGATACAATATATATATATATGCTACATTCGGTTCTTAATATAAACCTCTGTTAACTTTTTAGAAAAATTAAGGAAGATAAATAAATGGACATATTCACTATTTTTCTCAAACTATTTTATTTGACTTCTAAACTTATACATAATGCTTTTTATATGTATTTCAAAATATATGTAATGTAAAGTATAAGCTTGCTACAATGGATTGTTAAATATTGGAAGCACGTGCTGGAGAAGAGAAGAACATAAGTGTAATATGCTCATTATCTTGAATCTAAACCTCTATGAATTGTGATCTCATTTTCTTTTTATATTTTACGCACTCTTCACTTTATTTTATTTTTCAAGCTATTTTATATATTTCCAACAGCTAAGAATTTAATTTTACAAAATCAAACTAGCAGTTCAGTTGAATTGGTCCAGAGATGTTGCAAATTGCCTCCATACCTTTTGATTCCATATTTTGTAGTATCATTCTGGGAAGGCAAATATATACATCCTCCCTCCCAAGAAAAATATGATACAATAATCAAGAATTTTTATGTTCAAATGATACTTGGTATTTCCCAACACCATGTTTCAAGTTTGTTCGGAAGCGGAGTGCTTGGCAATGCTTGAGGCTATGAGATATGCTATCAGCAATGAATTGGATGAGGTTACTTTTGAATCTGATAACATGACTCTCATTAGCTGGTTGAATCGTAACCTTTCTCCAGTTGATTGGAGGTGTGAGGTTATCCTTGAACACTTGTTTGTTTCAAGGAAGTATTTTAGGAACCATGTTTATAGGTGGATTCCTATGGAAGCGAATTTAGTAGTCAACTGGGTTGCTAAAGTTTTATTGGAGGGTTGGTGTCCCTCTGATTGGGTTTGTAGGCCTCCTTCTTCGTTGCTGCTTCTGCTTGAGCGCGACTCTCGTGGGGTTGTGTTTGACCCTGGTTGAAGCTGGGGTTTGGGGTTGGGGGTTGTTGGTTCTTTGTCTTTGTTGCTTTCTTCTGTTTGTTTGTTGTGGCTGTTTCTGGGTGTTTGGGTGCGTTTGGTTGTTTATTTCCGTGTTGTTTGGATGTTCTTTTTTATTGATCGTTTCTTCTGGTGGCAAAAAAAAAAAAAGTTTGTTCGAAATATTAAGGTAAAAAAAACAATTAGTTTGGAATATTTATAATCTGAATTTGTTCGTGTAAAGAATACATCCAGAGTTTTCTAAGCACAATATGATCCAAGTGTTGGGTTAAAATAATTAGGAAGATGGTATTATTATTATTATTATTAATTTATTTAACTTTATTGATAAAAAAATCAACATACTCATTTAGATCTACTACCTCTTATCTTTAATATAATCCCCAATTGAATTTTTTTGGAAAATAAGGTAGCTAAAATCAAAAGTTTTAAAATGTTATTATAATATTTTATCATCATTTAAGTATATTAACTAATTAAATAACTAAGTGAAATAACACAAGTATACTGGAGAATTTTAAACCAAGAATAAGTATACTGCAGAGTGTTGCTCTTTGTAGTCATTACAAATCAAAATTGATAAAAAAAACAAATCAAAAGTGATCTTGATAAAATATAAAAACAAAATCAATTAATCATTTCCCCAAAATCATTGTTAATAAAAAAAAAAGATCATTACTTACAAAACTCATTTTGACCAAAATGAATTTTAAAAATGATGTTATTCAAAATCACGTTTGTCAGAAATAGCTCCCATTAAACTTGTTTTGGCCCAATGGTACAGCCCAAGGGATAAATTCCTTGCGAACAAACTGACGTGAAAGTTAGTTGTATTTTAAAAAAGTTCATATTTAAATAAAATCTGAATTTTGAGTTAAAACCTAAATTTTAAAATTAAATTTAAATTTTAGGAGGTTAGACAAATAAGTTCGCAGAAGTAGAATCTAAGCCGGGTAAACCCTTTGGATCGGACCCCACCTTACGTCCTCACGCTGCTTTCCTTCCTCCTCCTCCACTGTTCACATCAGAACTTTCCTTACACATTAGATCGTTATGTCCTTCCTCCACTTGCCTCCTTTTCCTTCCTTCGCCTCGTTGTTGTCGTCACTCTTGGGCATCAGATCAAACTTCAACCACTCTCACCTCGCCTTGTTGTCCTTCCTCCTCCTTGTCTCCTTCAAAGTTCGACCTTCCTCCAACTTGACAACCGGTGAGGTTGTGAACGGTGGGTTTGTTTCAGTGTTATTGTGTCTTACAGAGTAAAAGCTTGAGTGGGGTGGGAGACTGCCTTTATATCTTTCAGTCTTTCTTTTGTGTTTGTTGAAGTATGAACTCTTCGACTATGCAGGCTTAGCTTGGGGGAAAGAACAAAATTTCATGAAAAGACAAAAGAGAGAGCATGCTAACTATAGCCTATTGCTAGCATACTTTAGTCACACGTTCATTAGTGATCCACAAGGATTGTCATGTGTAGCCTGTAGTTGTTGGATATATGATGAAAACATGAAGTTGCTTGTGGAGGCCTCGTTACATATGAATAAGGGCAGTGGATATTAGGCTTTCAGAGAAAACTTGGGAGTGTAACGATCATATGAGCTGAGATCTTAGTTATTAAGACTGGATTGGAGATTTGTTGAGATTTGAAGCTTAACAACATCCTTTGTTTTCTCAGACTCTTTGGAAGTGATTAACACGTTGCTGTAAGATAGTGGATCGAACCACCATCTTCGTGAAGAGATTGAAGAAATCCGAAATCTGTTGTATAATAGTTGGAATGTGGAAGTACATAATAGCAGTAGAGATATCTTAAACGAGGAGCCCATTTGGGGAGTTTCACAACACACTCTTTTGAATTGCTGCATAGTTGCAGAGAATACTTTTTGAGTGACCGACTATCGGCCACTGGGCGTAGCCCTCAGTTTAACTTGTAGAACCTTTTTTTCAAGTCTAGCTTACCAGTTTAATTAAAAAAACATGAATGCAAAAGGTAGATTGGCCGCGCAACCCGACCCACAAAACATTTTTATCATAATTGAGTGTCATTATTTCAATACAATCAGTTTGATTTTAAATTAACTGATGATACATTAACCTTTCAACTGTTAACTCAATTGATTCAATGCTCAGCTCAATGTTTTGAACCTTACTTTTATGTGAGATTGATCGGGAAAAACTTATCCATATCCTTTAGCTCTTTTTAGAGTTAAAACAAACCTCAAACCTATTATTAAGTGTCTCCCCTTCACTCTCTGAGTCATGGATTCTAAAATTATAGAATAAAAATCACATTGATCAAGTTTCTTGATTTGACATTATTTAATATTTGAATTTGAACCTCTATAAATGATGATCTCTCTCATGTGGATTTACTAACATTCCTATCCAACGTTTGTTAGTTGAAATCGGCGTTAGAAGGGTATTTATCATACCCATTTCCTACACAAACAGTTTTAACTTGTTTGGAATAATGTTTCTAAAAAGTCAAACGCATATTCAACAATATTTTTTTTGTAAAATGAGATAATATCTTTCACATATTTACCTCGATTTACATAAAAGTACTTCCTCATTACATTTCCAAACGGACACTGTTTTTTAGGTTAAGGGCTTGTTTGGCAACCAATTCTAGAACCTAGGTTTGGTTTCAAAACCTAGATTTTACCTCAAAATTGAAGTTTTGTCCAAGCAAAATTTTTTTCCCAAAGGCTAGTTTGGTTACAAAACCTCAGTTTAAAATCTAGGTTTTCTCTTTCATACTTTTTCCTTTTTCCTTTTTCCTACTTTTTCTTTCTTTCTCTTTTTTACTTTCCTCTTCCTTACACACTTTTTTGCCTCGAAATCCGTAAAAGCTAATAACTTCCCAAACATAAATCACTTTTCAAAACCTAGGTTTTACCTCGAAATCTGTAAAAGCTATTTTCTAAAATCTATTATCCAAAACCTAGGTTTTCTTTGAAATCTGAAAAAGCTATTTTCAATTTACATCTAAACCCCAAATGGACACTTTAACTCAAGATTAGAGATATTAAATGGTAACTTAAGCATTATTTTTTATACGGAAAATTTCCATATAAAAAACTACTTGTCATACCCGCTGCCACCTCCACTCGCCTGGAAACAGGCAGATGACATGTCAAGGGCTACCGGCGGGCTCTACAGATAAGGTTTTTAAGCATTTTACAAGTTCAAGCACAAGCTTAGACCGTCTGAGAAATCCATTTCTCTCGAAACCATCTGACAGGCCTTTTTAGTGTATCAGGTGCTCTGAGCCTGATATGTGTGTGGGTTGCTGTGAGTTCCGATTGCGAGGTCACATGGAGAGGAAGGTGATGCAGCAACAAGTGAGAAGTGAAAAGCTATTTAAAAGTTGCCACGTTTGCAAACAAAAAAAGGCTCTTGAGTTGTGGAGGCCGAAGAGATCAGGTATGGGTCCGGCGAGAGAGTTGTTATGCAAACCGAACACTCGGAGCTGGTCAAGAGACAATGTATTTAGAACACAAACACCACCGAGATCTAAACCTTGAAGAACAAAATGCTCCACTTTCTTATTTGCATTACATTGAATATCTTGCCATTTGCTGAAAAAACCTCCGAATGTATTGGGAGAGAAAAGGTGACTGTTGAGACCGGATTTGGATTTGAACAAGAGCAAGGCACCAACATTAGGAGGTAGGAGCAAATGATGAAATGCAAGTGGATGAGGATGAAGCTAAGAGGGGCAACAAAGGAGCAAAGTAAAAATAACACAAATGAAGACAGAAATAACGAGTCTAGAAGTTGAGGGAAGAAATGATCTTGTTTAAGCATTGCTGAAGATGAATGGTAAAAACACAAATAATGAGAAAGTATACAAAGCAATCTGAGAGGGTTAATGGGTGTGTATACAAAGCAATCTGAGAGAGTTAGTGGTTGTGTTTGTGAATCCATTTGGATAAAGGGGTTTATAAATTTGAAAAAAATTATGAATTTTGAAGATAATTTTTATAAATTTCAAGATGACTTTTACGAATTTTGAAATAGTTGAAATTATTCAAAATACCCTCTGACATAGTGGAGGAAGCAAGTGTAATTTCATGGCCTACGGATTTAAAAGATTAGAATAGATTTTGTAGTTTTGTTCAAGTTTGAAAAAAGCAAAGATTACAATGACCAAATAGAAGAGGCAAGCTGTCACAGATGAGGAGTGACGTGATAAAAGCAAACAGGTGCAGCTCTCCCACGGAAAAATCACATCATTTAGCCCAGGTGGGTTGGTCCGACTGGTTATAAGGGGAAGGCAAGGCGTCGCGTACCCGCCAGGTCTTGGGCTCAAACCCTGGGAAGTCCCCTTCTGGGAGGTGACCCTGGATTAGTCTGAATCTGAAAGGATCCAGGATACCGGAGGGTGAAATGCCCTTTCCCACTCAAAAATCACATCATTTAATGGCAGCCGACGGACTAGGTGAATAGTGATCAAGTCGCAACTTTCTTTAAAAAACGTTGATTTGATTAATGGACAAAAAAGGAAACTAACCAGTACATCCCTCTCACCTGCTGACACGTTTGCCTTTATATGATTGACAGATTCGGTGCATTTTGAAAGATTAGTATACCCTCCTCATCACCAAACGCAACGTTTCACTAACGTCTCCCGCTCTGCTTCAAACATTTCCTGCGATTGGCACCTAATCCTCCTTCGTTCACGCCGCCACCGCTCCTACGCTCTCCCATCGCAGAAGCAGAGAAAGAGACCATCACGCCGCCGACGCCACTGGGAGGAACGCATCAGAGACTCACGCACAAGCACCTGGAGAGAGTGGACGGAGAGAGAGACGTACGCACACGACGAGTCTACCAAGCTGCCACTGTTCCTGATTCATTCCAGCATCAGACGCATGCACGAGACTCCATTGACGGCCACTGTTCCTAACGAGATTGAGATAGTAATTTCAGAGGCTTAATAATTGCACGGAGTATGAAGTAGACTGAATTTGGTTCTGCTGTATCAGATAGGGGGTCTTGACTGGTTTTATCAAATTGAGTTGGTTCAATGTTTTTTGGTCAGTTTCTCGCTTGGTTTTATCTGGTTTTATAGATAGTGGGTCTTGACTAGTTTTATCAAGTAGACTGAAAGTTGTTGTGCCATAAATAAGTAAAAGAATGAAAGGAGGTTAGCAGAAGTTTTTCTGGTTGTTCCCTATGACCCAAGAGATGATCGAAGGATGGAAAGGAGCAGATTGTTCTAATATTGCTGAATGTACATATTATTTTAATGAAATAAGTTCATATAGTGTGATATATCTTCAGCATTTCTAAAAGTTAATTTAAGCTTGATGAAATTTATATAGCTCACCAAGCCAGATTGATGTACATGGTAACAAGAAAGAGAAGCCAGGAGGTGTGTTATATAAACAAAAAATTAGTAGTAGTCGAAGAAGCACAAGTAATAATAAAAGACTCATTTTAGATGCCATAATTTGGCTTCCATGTATCTGTTTATCACTGTGTTGGTATTATATTCAAACTTTTAACTATTGCCTGTATCATGGTTGAGTTATTCACAGTTGACAAACAGGCAATTTTCATTTTGGCCTTTTGCACTTCAATGACTATGAATTTCTGTAAATTAATGGATGTACTAGATTTCATTATGGTCATTCAACTGCATGCAAGAGATTAGTTGCATAAACATTGCATGTCTTTGCTTTCCTTGCCACATTACTACTGCATTTCTGCTGGTTTATTAGCGGGCAGAAGATTGCCATAGATTCCTAGATTTCTTTCTGCTTTATTTTCGAATGATGACAAGCAGTTAGATGATTTGTTTTGAAAAGTGCAAGCACAATAACTGTATCGTACTCGCACTAAACTAACATAATTAAAATACCACACTGCAGAATAATTTAGTTCCCTACTATTTTGGTGGAGTGTCAAAGTCATGAGAGAAAATGCCTCTATTTACTAAGGACTTGGATTCGGCATTCCAGATTGCAGGAGCAAAGCCGTATCCTGATAATTGTTTTTATTTTAAATTGCATTGTAGCTTCTGTTTATTCTCTTCACTAGGCATTCTGATTCTGTTTTGCTGCTCAACAAAGCGAAATTTTGTTAACATCTAATCACAAAATCACATAAAACCAAAGCACTATTCTATCTGCATTGGCCTGTCTATGATCAAAGTATGTCCATTACTATGATCTTTTGCTTACCATGCATACTCTATGGCAATTACTCACTGTTCATGAATTTCCGCAAGTATGTTTAATTGAGATATATGTGTATGTATGTTTCTTGCTTTCCCATATAGCATGCCGTTTCATTTTTCAATTCAGATTTCAAGCATGTATGTGATTTATGTGTATATATGGTTTGAAATTATATGCCTCTAAACCAAAACGATGAAAACGAAAACCGAAACGGGAAAATGAAACCCAATAACGGAGACCCAGATCTGGGTTCTCGGAATACGACATCTCTAGGCTTAGAAAACATGTCCATAGTGTAGATCTCTGCAAGACGAGAACGTGGAAACCAAGAACGCGAAAAACGGACGCCGAATGACGAAGTTACGGAGGAAAAACGATTTACGAGTTCCGTTGCGTTTTTCAAGAAAGGAGAAAGAATTAGGCTCCAAAAGTGCTCCCATTGTGTAGATCTCGTCGAAACGATGAAATGGACACCTAGAACGCGAAAAACGGACTCCGGACGACAAAGATATGGACGAAAAACCATTGGGTGAATAGTAACCGATGAAAATTTTTTTAAAAAAGAAAAAATTATTATCTGGTTTGGGCCAGAGAGGCCCAGTCTGAAAAAAAAAATTTTTGGGTGAAAGGCGCCCAGTAAAAAACAACTTCATCAAACACAACCCTTCAATTGAATTTGATTGGGATGTAAATCTTATAGACTGTTTCTATGCTTTGACAATACAGCCTGATTATGGAATCACCACCTCCTCTAGCTACCATCCATCATTCTTCATGGAACGCACACTAGTAGAAAATTATAATATACCTGCGGATTTTTCCGCAGATAATATTCTGCGGATTTACATGCGGATTATAAATCCGCAGGAAATTACTTGCAGATTTTAAATCCGTAGGTAAATCCACAGGAAATTACCTGCGAAATAAAACCGCAGGAAATTCCGCAGGAAATTACCTGCGGAAAAAAAGCCGCAGGTATAATTTCCTGCGGATTATTTTTCCGCAGGTAATTTTTTTACATAATTTTTTATAAAAAAATTTCTAAAGTTTAAATGAAATTTAAAAAAAATTAAAAAATATCAAAAACTATAATTGTTTATTTTTATGCTTTCTAGCATATTTTAAAATTCAATATATAATATTTTATCAAATTAACTTAAAGTGATGGGGTATAGATAGAAATGGATTATACTTATAATTATATAATTATTTATATAAAGTGTTAAAAGATATGTATATATTTTTATTTATCTTAAGTGTCAGGAGATATATATATATATATATATAAATTTTGGTTACTTAAAGTGAAAGAGTATAGATTAATTAGTTATATAAAGTGTTAGAAAAATTAATTTTTTTAAAAAAATATGAAAAAAGCAACTAGAAACATTTCATGCGGGACCTGGTTAATTGCTAAAAAATATTTTTTTAATATATATTATTTAATTTTTAATTTTTAAAAATTTTAAAAAAATACTTTTCCTGCGGAATCAATTCCTACGGAACCAGCTTCCGCAGGAATGCTTACCTGCAGATGAAGGTTCCGCAGGAATATTCCTGAGGAACCTTCATCCGCAGGTAAGCATTCCTGCGGAATGCAGGAACCATTTCCTGCGGAATCAATTTCTGCAGGAATCATTTCTTGTCATCAAAAAAATTATCATTTCTGCAGTAATCATTTAGGACATTTAACTAACAAGGAATTGATTCCTGCGGAAATTGATTCCGCAGGAAAGTATTTTTTTTAAAATTTTTAAAAATTAAAAATTAAATAATATATTAAAAAATATTTTTTAGAAATTAACCAGGTCCCATGAAATGTTTCTAGTTGTTTTTTTCATATTTTTTTAGCAATTGTTTTAAAAATTAAAAAAAATTTAAAATTTTGGCAAAAAAAAATTTAAAATTAAATAATATATTAAAAATCTTTAAAATTAAAAATTAATTTTTTAAAAAATTTGAAAAAACATTACTTGCGGATTTCAAATCCGCAGAAATAATTAATCTTTTAAAAAAAATTTAAAAAAAAATTACTTTTGGATTTAGAATCCGCAGAAAAAATACCTGCAGATTTTAAATCCACGAAAATGTTTTTTAAAAAATTTTAATTCTCAACATTTTTTCCCTGACATTCTTCCCTCCATAGCATTTGAAAATTTAGATCCAGACCCTAATCATCCAGCGGCACCCTTTGCTCTCGCGACAGCACCTCCTGGAAGCTTCATTCACGCCACCGAGCCTCGCGATTCCATCATCCTCTTCAACGCGTCGCACCACCCACGCCATCATAAAAAGAAGTGCTTCACCTCGCGAAGCCATGGTGGAGTCAAGGTTGTCGGCTGGCGTATTCCGTCGATGTGCTTCCAAAACATAAAAGAAGGAATATGGGGCTTTTTTTTTTTGTAAGGTCCGTGCTTCCCTTTTTCTGCAATGGCGGAGATGGAAAAGTAGACGGCGAGGGTTGTTTAGGAGGCGAATGGCGGCGGCAGCGGCGAGGAGAACGAGAGGCTGTTGAAGGGTATGGCTGTTTTGGATTTTGACATGCTTTGTTCTACGGTGGCCTTGCAGATTGTTCTTTACAAGCTAAGCACCCATTCCTTTTAGGGTTTCGTTATCCAAAATCCGTTCGCTTCTTTCGTATAATTCATCGAGATATCTCCAACCCCAGAGTTCCCAATTTCTATTCTTGATTCGATTTGTTTTGTACTTGGGATGACGAATGTGCAGCAGGTTCGAGGGCTAAATATTTTTTACATGAACACAGGAGAGGATCTTCTTCACCTGCCAAATTGTGCTTCTCCTTCTAGGGGGCTGGTTTGCTTACGGGACCAATTTATTCATTTATTCTAGTTTCAGCCTCAACAACCTCTCTGGAGCTACCCTTTGGAAGCCATTAGACCATTTTCTTGTACAAGGGACGGCACGTATCTCGCTGGAGGAGCTTTATCAGGAGATGTTTATCTTTGGGATGTAAGCGGGGACACCTAATTTATATGTTTGGCAAAGGAAATTGGGCTAATTGAGTCTTTCGTTCATCAAAACTTTGAACTGCTTGCTATTTTCTGATGATGATTCGCTCCTCATTTCTAGTTCTGATGATGGTATGATGCGTGTTTGGTCTTTGATTAGGTAAAGTCAGAGTTTTCTATTTGTTGAGGATTTTGACCTGTAGAATGTTTTTAAAAAACGGCATAAACCACCGGATTGACCATAGTGATGCATTTTAGTTTTGGAAGCTGCAAAACGGCTTCATCTCAAGGAGCACTCTGTCCTTGATGGATCTGGAAATGTTTTTAAATTGGTTGCACCTGTGGAATGCAAGGGCATTGTTGGTGGTGATGGCCGATATTCACTTGAGTTTATTTTTGTTTTTTATGACCCTAGTGATTTCATCATAGCTGGTATAACTACTGAGACAAGAATTAATCATTGCCTTTTGCCAGGTGAGTATGTTGCATGAATGTCAAGATTTTTTTGGCATTGAACTGTATGTTGAGTTTCATATGGCTTATCCTTTGCTGGAATAGGCCCGTGCTGCAGAAATGTCAAAATCTAAGGAGACTAGTCTTCAAGGAGCAAACATAACTACTGATTCTCTAAATGTTACTGATGATAAGAAGGTGAGCATTGCAGCAGTGTAAAATATCATATACTTGACTAATATTTCTGAGAATTTTGAGATTTTGGTAATTCCATCCTTCCCCTAATGACTAATATATCTTCGAGTCTATTTGACCTGCCTATCTTGACTTCATGTGGCATTAGTTACTTTGTTGCTTATGCATGTGCGTGCACATTACTACACAATGGTCACAAACTCAATCCTTCTAGCCTTAATGGCATTAAAATGCAGAGAAGTTACTATCTGGCAAAATAAAGGTTCATTATAGCTGGAATAGAAAAGGAAATTATACTCTTTGTTGCTCCACTTCTTTTCCATCATGTCTCTTTCAAGAACTATGTTAACGGAAACCTTTTCCCTTCTATTTAGAGGCTTCCTAGTTCTCTCTTGAGTAGTGATTGTCATCATAATATGCAAATAACATTAATATCTTTGACTTCTGAGGATGTTTGAAGTCGATTTCCTTGGTATGTATAAACATATGGCAAAAGCTGTTGTAGGAATTAACATTCACCTTACAGTTGATATGAAAAGCATTACTAAGTTTGCCATTTTAGATCACTTTCATTTTACCATTATTCTTACATATGTAATCCATAGCTCAGAGGCAAGTTGGGGAAACTGCTCTAAATGATAAAAGCTCAAGATCGCATCAAATAATAAGGCTGGATGCTCACAATTTTTTTTTCATTATTATAAAGATGTAGCACGCATATTAGAGTATGAGTAATCATTTAACTACTCAGTCCATAAGTTTACTAAATTTCTTTCATCCTTGGAGTCTGCTGGAATAAATCTTGTCTCTCTATGCCCTCTCGACATGGTAAATCTTCTCACTTCTCTTTTTCTAGTTAACTAGTTAAGCCTAAAGTTAAAGATGGCTGTCCGTATATATTGGTATGTAATCATTGTTTACCTTTTCTTATAGTTCTACCATCATTGAACCAATTTTTAACTAAATTTTTATTTGCTGGAATAAAACTAAACCAATTTCACACCTTATTCCTGTCTTTGCAGTCATCTTCCAGCAAAAAAAGACAGCTTCTGGCTAGCGCGCGCTCTCATCACATTCTATGTTTACTTATAGTTGAGGAACCATTACTAGCCATGTAATAGCCTAGCTTATGTATTAGTTTAAATCTTGTTTCAACTTTTTGAGATGGTTTTTTCCTTATAGTTATAATTCCCACTCTTTCCATCTAGTTCTCAGTTGTATCTTTAGATGTGATGATGACGAACAATTACTTATGGCATTTTTTTTATGTCATGAATAATTTATATGACATTTGAATTCCACTAATGTTTGAGTGAAATAATTGTAAGAGTGTTGAAGATATTTTTTTACCTATATTGTAAGGGTATTGAATACATTTGAACTATTTAATAATAAAATTCAGAGGTATTTTTTTTTAAAAAAAATTCTTCCAACTTACCTGCGGATTTTCCTGCGGAAAAATCCGCAGGTAATTACCAGCGGAAAAAAGCCGCAGGAAAATCCGCAGGTAATTACCTGCGGAAAAATCCGCAGGAAAATCAGCAGGTAATTACCTGCGGAAAAATCCGCAAGAAAATCCGCAAGAAAATAAATTTTCATGAACCTTATACCTGCGGATTAAAATCCGCAGAAAATTTTTTTCCTGCGGATTTTTAGCCAAAATCCGCAGGAATAAGACTTTTTTCTTGTAGTGGCATATTGTGGATCCTTGCGAGATGGATTAGGTCTCATCGGAAGCTAACAGAAAGGGAATTGGCTGATTAGTATAGCAACCTTATCTGCTTTTATTTTTCTTGTCTTTCAAGTTTGTTATTTCAGTTTCTGTTAAACACTGTTTGTTTTTTTTGCCCTTTGTGGCGCTAATGAATTGAATTTTCCGTTGGCAAAAAAAAAAGAATTGAATTTTCCATGGTAAAAAAATCATAACTTCCTGTTATACAATTCATATTACCTACTGGAGTATTTTGGGCAGAATCATAGATTTCAAATTTATCCATGCTATTAATAAGCAGTGTCATAATAGTAACAAATAGAGTGGACAGACAAGGAAAGGTAGAGTTATAAACTGTCCTCCCGTAATCAGACTGCAAAACAATCCATTAAATGAGGGTCAAATACCTGTTAGCTTTACGACCTACTCCGATATTTGATATTTTACGACCTACTCCCCAATTAGGAGCAAATTGCCTCCATACATTTTGATTCCATATTTTGCAGTATCTTTCTGGGAAGGCAAATAATATAGAATTTTTATGTTACAGAAAAAATGTTACAATAATAAAGAATTTTTATGTTCACATGATATTTGGTATTTCCCAACACCATGGTTCTAGTTTGTTCGGAATATTAAGGTAAAAAAAACAGTTAGTTCAGAATATTTATAATATGAATTTGTTGGTGTAAAGAATACATCCAAGGTTTTCTAAGCACAATATGATCCAAATGTTGGGTTAAAATAATTGGGAAGATGATATTGGACTTCACTTCCATAATCTAGCTGTATTAGGCTATTTATAAAAATGATACACACCTTCATGTCTTCAAATAATCTTTTTTTTTACAAGATTTAAATAGCAGAATTGTGTAGTTTAAAAAATTTAGTAAAATTAATAAATTTATAAGAATAATATTTTTTAAATGAGTCCTTATTTATAAGAGGTGAGAGATATATATATATATATATAATGAGAAAAAATATTTTGTGAAGAGAACTGTAGTGCATTATCAAAGTTACCACATACATTATGCAAACGAAGAGCCAAGAACCAAAAGAACCAGAAATAAGAGCGAACTCTGTCCCATGGTCTTCCTGTTGTAGATAGAGATCAAAATATCATGGGCCTCAACTTTGGTCAGTTCTCCATAGACCAAGTTCTGTACTCAATGTTCATTTCTCATCTCATCAGCAGAGGACCTTGATCTACTCTCCTCAAGAATAACCAATAACCAAACTGCAAGAAGTAGAAGAACAAGTTAAAAATTAGTTTTAGGAAAATATATCAAAGTTTTGTTAAATGACTTAGAAATGAATCCGTCGATTTTCAAGCTTTGTTTTATGTGGTAGTATTATCATTAAATCCCTCTCCAGTGTCAATAATTTCAACATTTTCTAACAGATAATGAAAATATTAAGAACAATCGATCAAAGAGGGGAAAGAGGATCAAAGTTGTAATGTAGGAAGGAAACAAACTGAATCTTCGAATCAAAACACATACACAAACAGTTCGCAATCTTCGTTTCTCTGAAAAAGTTAAAAAATAGAGTAGAACTCAGACTCATGGCGAGAAGACACGTGACAAATGGAGTTGTACGGCACATATTTCAAACATCGAGATGATAATTCGAAACTTGGAAAACACGCAAAAGGCAAAAAGCTCCCTATTCAATCAACATGATGTACAGTTCACACATTGACGCTACAATAGAAAATAGAAAAGGCAAAAACAAAAAAAACAACAAAAAAATTACGCTTCGAACACTTGCACCTTCCAATTTTTCATTGAATCGATAAAAAACAAGTTATCACAATTTCACAGTAGAATCATCACTTGGTATCATCGAGACTCAAATTAATCATGGATGTATAATTTCGAGGAATTCGATTAATCACATGTATAACCATACTTACTAATGCCCCGTTTGGTACGCGGAATTGGTTTTGATGGAATTAGAAGTGGAATTGAAAGTGGAATTTGAAGTGGAACTGAAAGTGAAAATGAGATTAAAAGTTTATTTGGTAGGCTGGAAGTAGTTGACACTTTTTTAATTTAATATTTATATTTATAATGTGGAAAGACTAAAATGCCCTCCACACACAAAAAAAATACCCCTCCCACATGAACAGTATCTCCGACCACCTGGAGCAACTCCGACCACCACAACGAAATTGGACCCAATGAAATAGCAAATACGAGTTCAATTAGAATCAAATATCATGCTGGAAATCAGTACTTCAATGGTGATTGAAGATGATGGTCCCCTTCGTACTCACCCTTCAATTAATTCGTTTTAAGATGATGATGCTGAATATCGCACTCCACAACGGCGATGAGGAGCGATTGCCAAATCTCCACCTCCATCGCCGAGCCATATCTTCACCTACGAGCCAGACCAAAACCTCGCCGAGCCAGATCTCCACGTCCGTCGCCCATGTCCGTCGCCCAGGCAGATTGAAGACCTTCGTCGAAGGAGCCAGATCGAAGAACTCCACGATTTCATCCTCTTCATCGCAGATAGCTCGCCTCCGTCACCTGGAAACTTCATCGCAGAGAGAGAGAGAGAGAGAGGGAGGGAGATTCGCACCTTTGCTTGTGATTTGAGGAAGTAAGAAAGATAGAGAGAATCGAGAATGAAGGAATTTTCGATCAAAGAGTTGAGGAAAACGATTGAAAAGTGAAGTTGTACTTTGTAGTCTCCTCAAGGAACGCGTCACCATGATGATGATGAGGAACTCAATAGGAAATATCGAAGTTAATCACGTTTCAATTTAGTTTTTTCGGCTTTTATAAATATAGAATTCAATCAATTCATCTTAATTTTATATCTTTAAGGGTAATGTTGCAACGTAAGAACCCAAAATACCTATTCTAACATGATTTATATTATAAAAGGTAAAAATATGAGAAGGGTTTTATCTTATATGTGTGGATATTTTTCTCAACATCATAGGGCATAGGCTCAAAATATTTTATAATGCATTCAGTATCTTGAAATATTTTTTGAGTATATTTGTAAAGTTTTTTTTTTTGTGTTTTGGTATAAGATACATCAAAAATATTTTAAGGTGTCAAATAAAATTGGAAAATTTTTTTGAGGATACTGGACATGACTCAAAATACTTTAGAACATGAGGTACACCTTGTAAAACATTTGGGATACATGGATGGACCTTAACCTTGTTATTAGATCATTCACAAACTTTTGTCTAAATTAGTTGGTTTTCTCATTTCTTTGGATCTTATAAATCTTTTACCAAACAAGTGACATTTGGGATTGGAGAATATGTTATCAAGAAATTAAAATTTAGAATGTATTTTAAGTATGCTAATATTATTAGTGCTAGTATATTTATTACTCTCCCCGCTAAGCATCCTTAACGTAAGATTTACTTTAATAAGTATATTTATTCTATTTAAGAAATGAACTCTCAAGGTGTGTCCATCTAGTCTATCTCCCCCTCGCTGTAAGTAAATATTTAAATTATTTAATTAATACTCAGAAATTAACATTCAGTGATTTTGATCTTTTCATTATTAAATTCAGTTCATCATTTAATCATATTCATAGACATATTTAACCAAAATGCCAACATCATAAAAATTTCTAAACTTTGTATCATACTATTAAGGAAAAATCTCTTAAATTTAGATGTGTGTTAAATATCATAATCTTAAATATCAATACGCAGAAGGTGCAATCTTATCGCCCAACTGCATCCCAAACATCACTCTTAAAATTTAATATTATGTAAAATATTAGTATAATGTTAAGTAAATAAAAATAGATAAATAAATTTATACAGTTAAGATTTGGTATGAATAGTTTATAAACGCGTATTTTTATTATATTTAATATTATAATAATATTTTTATATAGTATTAAATTTCAGCCGTTAAAACTTGATGTGGCGATGAAAACATTCAATGAAGAGGACTTTTAGAGGGATGCTGGTAGAGGCATTTTTCTCCCGGTTATTACAATAAATATCAACACGAAAAACGTAATTAGATTATGTAATTAAGGTGCCAAATGGGGCTTCAAGTGTTGCTTACATGTAATGCATAATTAAGGGTTCCTTTTTTTTTAAAAAAAAGTTAATATGCAAATCCTTATAACTTTACCTCATTTTTAATCCAAGTCTTTATAATTTAATTTGTTTCCTTTTTATTATATCCTTATAGTTCTAAGTATAAAATTTGAGTGTAAATATAAAGATTAAAATAAAAAAATGTTAAAAATATATGGATCAGTTGTTAAACTCAAATTAAATCTTTATGAAGTCATATGAACACATTCCAAAATTCAATCAACCTATAAGAATCAATAATGATACCAACCATTTTCTCAATTATGAATTTTCTCAGAGTTAATTGATTCTATGAAAATGTATTACTTTTTTTTATAGGACATTAACGATGGATATCTGGTATATGTTCAAATTTTGATTCATCACTTCATGAAATCCAATTTGTTTAGATGATGTATCACCATCACAAACCCCCCACCGCCACCTAGAGGTGGGAAAGCGGGCCAGCCCGCGGGTTGCGGGCTAGCCCGTCGGGTTTGCGGGCGGGCGCGGGCCAGCCCATCAACCTTTTCTCTGTTGGCGGGCTTGGGAATCCCAACCCGAGCCCGCCAAAAATTATTTTTTTATTTATAAAATTAATATTTTTTAAATTTTTACCCAATTTTTTTATAAGATTGCATAATTTCATGTTTCTCTTTCCAATCCTATCAATAAGTGTTCAATAATTTCTTTAAAATAACATTTAATATTACTTTTTCCTTTATAAAAAATATTGAGATCGAAAAAAAGCAAAAAAAAATACATATAAAATAATTTTTTTAAAAAAAATAAAAGGGCGGGTTAGGCGGGCTGGCCTGCCAACTTACGGGCTAGGCGGGGCGGGTTGAGACAACCCATCCCCTAACGGGCTGGCTCCCACCACGTGGCGGGTTGGACCCGCGGGCCCAACCCGTTTTACCACCTCTACCGCCACCACTACTTTTCCTACTCCTACCACAACCACTATTGCTACCAATGCTGCTATGCAAGGATATGATTTATCATTTAACGTAATAATTTCGATTGATCCATATACCGATTCCACCTAGTGGGACCATGCCTTATTCTTGTTGTATATTTTGATGTATAACCAATAGCCAAACTGCAAGAAGTAGAAGAACAAGTTAAAATTTAGTTTTAGGGAAGTGTATCAAAGTTTTGTTAAATGACTTGGAAATGAATCCATCAGTTCAAATTATTTTCAAGCATTGTTTAATGTGGTAGTATTATCATTAAAACCCTCTCCAATCTCAATATTTTCAACGTCTTCTAACAGCTAATGAAAATATTAAGAACAATCGATCGAAGAGGGCAGAGAGGATCAAAGTTGTATTGTAGGAAGGAAACAAACTGAACCTTCGGATCGAAACACATGCACAAACAGTTCGAAATGGAGTTGGAAGGCACATATTTCAAACATCGAGATAATAATTCGAAACTTGGAAAACACGCAAAAAGGTCAAAAAGCTCTCTATTCAATCAACATGATATACAGTTCACACAATGACGCTGCAATAGAAAATAGAAAAGGCAAAAAAAAAATCCTTTCACGCTACGAACATTTGCACCTTCCAATTTTCATTGAAACGAGAATGGCATTTGGGAGAAGAGAATGCAAGAGAGAGAGAGAGAGAGAGATTCTCACCTTTGCTTGAGATTCGAGAAAGGAATAAAGTTGGAGAGAATCGAGAATTAATTCTACTAAGGGAAGCCCATTGACGTCTCAACGGAATTAATTCCACAACCAAAAAGAACGATTTCAGTCTATCTATATGCCTTACCCACTGGTGAAGCATTAACAACCCTCATTTATTCTATCTATATGCCTCACCCACATATGAAGCATTAACAACTCTCTAAGTTTCTTGTTCCATCTTCGTGCAATTGTCTTCCTTCCTCTACTACTCAATACTTTTCTTTGAGTTTCATCCATGGCAGAATTGGTGGCTGGAGCGTTTCTCTCCTCTTTCCTTCAGGTGGCATTTGAGAGGTTGGCTTCTCGTGACTTTCTTGACTACTTTCATCATAGAAAGCTCGATTATGGCTTACTGAAAAAATTGCGTGTCATCCTTCTTTCGGTGGACAAAATTGTCGAAGATGCGGAGGAAAGACAATATAGAGACCATCGTGTGAGGCAATGGCTTGACGAGCTAAATGATGAAGTCTTTACTACTCAAGATTTGTTGACGACATTGCTACAGAGGTATCACGACAAAAGCTGAAGGCTGAATCGCAAACTGATATTATGAGCAAGGTACAAGGCTTCTTTACTACTCTTGTTAATGGCAACAAGTCTAACAAGGAGATAGAGTTAGGGATCAAACAAGTGCTTAGCAACATAGAGTATCTCGTAAGGCAAAATGAGATATTGGGACTAAAGGAAGGTCCATCTGCTGGTATTCAATTGGGAGTGCACAGGAATATGAACGAAAGAGTGCCTACAACACTTTTGATAGATGAATCCAATATGTACGGTAGAGATGCTGATAAAGAGATCATTGTAGGAAAATTGTTGTCACAGAACATGGAAGGTAATCACTTGCCTATGGATGTGATTGCCATCCATGGCATGGGCGGGATGGGCAAGACAACCCTCGCACGACTTGTCTTCGATGATGTGAGGATAAAGGATCAATTTCAACATAGAGTATGGGTGTGTGTTTCTGAAGAATTTGATGCTGATTGAGTTATAACAACAATTCTTCACTCACTCAATTGCCCCGATATTGATAAGTTACACGATTTTCACTCGCGTCAGCTTAGATTGAAAGAGATATTAGCCGGTAAGAAGCTCTTTCTCATTCTTGATGATGTCTGGAATGAGAATTGTGAAATTTGGGAAGCCTTCCAAGCTCCTTTGAAACATACTGCACAACACAGTAAGATTCTAATCACAACCCGTAATAGAACGGTAGCAGAAGTCATGTGTTGTGCCTTTATGCATTCTTTGAAGCCATTAGAAGATGGGGATTGTTGGAATTTATTTGCAAAACATGCATTTAAAAACCAATGTGATGCCGAAGATCAAGATCGTGAGAAAATTGGTAGAGAAATCGTTAACAAGTGTGGAGGATTGCCATTAGCAATAAAAACGTTGGGAAGTTTGTTGCACAGAAGACTCTCTATTCAGTACTGGGAGAAGATCTTGAAAAGTGATATTTGACAATTATCAGAAAATGATAGTAATATCATCCCATCTTTAAGATTGAGCTACCATTATCTACCATCAAATATGAAATGTTGTTTTGCATATTGCTTCATCTTTTCTAAAGATTATGATATAGACAAGAATGTCCTTATCCAGTTGTGGATGGCGGATGGTTTGATATGTCCTACTCAGAAAGGCATGAGCCTTGAAGAAGTGGGTAATGAAATATTTAATGATTTCTGGTCTAGATCTTTTTTTGAGCCATCAAGAAGGGGTGATTATTACTTCATCATGCATGATCTTTTGAACGATTTAGCTAAATCAGTGGCAGGAGAGTTTTTTGTTCGACGAGAGGTTGGTCAGGCACAAGATGAAGATATGCCTTCCAAGACTCGCTACTTTTCATATACAAGCAATGAATTTGGAAAAGTTGAAACTTTCGAGAAAGTTTTCAAATGCCAACAATTACGTGCTTTCCTCCTCATTTCAAATATTGATGCCTACTTCACTCATCATGTGTATGGGAAAACAATGTTTAGACTTCTTCATCTCAAGCACATACGAGAATTAACTTTGACGACACGTGATGAGATCTAAATTGTCATAGATGGTATCGGCAATTTGAAGCACTTGCATTATTTGGATCTTTCATGGACTAAAATAAAGAAATTGCCAAATTCAATGTGCTTGTTGATCAATTTACAAACACTAAAATTACGATATTGCGGAGCCTTGACTAGGTTGCCATCAAATTTCTGCAAACTCATCAATTTGCGTCATCTTGACTTGTTTCACTGTGGCATAGAGAAGATACCAAAGCACATAGGAAAGTTAATTCAGCTCCGAACAATGAATAAATTTGTTGTGGGAAGGAAAGGAGGATCAAATATAAAAGAATTAGGTGGCTTAAAACACTTAACAGGTTTACTAACCATAGAACATATGGAGCGCATAAATGATGCTACATATGCGAGAGAGGCCAATTTGAAAGAAAAGCAGTTGGATAAATTGTACTTGCACTATAAGCATTCTAATTACAGTCATAAAGAGGCACAACACCAAGAGCAGGTATTGGAAGCACTCAGTGGCGGAGCCACGTATAGTTCAGTGGGGGCAATGAACTTTTGGAGATCTATATAAATAATAATAGGCTTTTTGTTATGCAACCACTAATTTTAAAATTTGAACCCACTCAAATTATTTATACTAGCAAATTTATTGTCTTTTGTTTGAAAATAAAAAATTGCCCTGATAACTCCTCATGTTTATTACAATTTGAGATATATTTTGTTATGTTTGGGGAGTTAGTAATGCAAAATTAAAAGGTTTATGAATGATTTTGATAAGAAATTGAGTTTTCACATGATTTGGGGATTTTAGTGCAATGATAATCATTTCAGAAGTATTAAGAATTAAAGAAAATAACAAAAAGATTTTATGTTTGCTTTTATTGTTTTGCTAATTAGTATTATTATTATTATTAGTTTTACATGATTTATCTCTTTTTCTCTTTACAAAAATTCCCTACGCAATTTTGTTTAACATCCTCCCGACCTTTATCTCCTATGTTGTTGCTCTTTCATGGAATTAATTTCTCAATGCCTTACTCTTGTTTCTGAGATGTTGGGTGGCTAAATTGATATGTACTAGGATTATTTTGAACCATTGCATGGATTGAGAATTGATAATACTCTCTTTGGTGATTGGTGATAATTACTTATTAATTTTATATTGTACCTAATGCCTCTAACTGATTAGCCACCACTTAGAATGATTTGTCCAATTAAATTAAGCTTGAGAGAGTTAATTTAGTTGTAGAACTTAGATAAAATTATGTTAGACTTGAAGTTTAGTAATCAAATGGATGGTTTGTTAGTAACATAGAGATATAGTTACTAATCTAGCATTATCATATTAAGGTTGTTGCGTAAGGATTATTTTCCTTTAACTGTAGCAAGAGATTTTGCATGTTAAATGAGGATGTTAATTTGGTTATAACTTGAGAAAGCTTAATCAATTGCTTTTTGAACCTCAGACAATCATATAATGTCATTTAATCCTTAATAGATTTGTATGTATTTAAGTCTCATGAATTGTAATGGTGAAAAATAATCCAAGGCATCCATAATCTTTGAATTAAAATTCCAATTTGTCTTGCTCATTTTATTGCCATTTTTATTGAAGTTGATAAATTTTTAGGACACATTACTCAATTGAATCACTCAACCTAATTAATTACATAATTGCATTGATTAACTCGCTTATGCATTAGTCTTCGTGGGAACGATATTTTTATACTACTTGCAACCCGTACGCTTACGGTAAGCTAGACGGCGAACATGCCCCCACTGGTACCGGGTCCTGGCTTCGCCATTGGAAGCACTTGAGCCAAATCAACTCTCTCATCTTTGGTTTAATGGATATGGAGGTACCAAATTTCCAAACTGGGACATGCTTCCACCTCTTCTCCATTTAAGATTATGGTATTGTTGGGCAATGGAATGGCTTCCCTGAGGAGGTATGCTTTCCAACCTACAAACTCTTATAATCATTGGCTGTCCCAAGCTCATTGCATCTTGTAGGGATTGGGGTTTGCATGAGTTCTTATCTCAAACAACTCTACATCCGTAGATGTGATGATATGGAGTCTTTCCTTAAAGGGGGCTTGTGGCCTCCCAATCTTCAGTCTCTTTCATTCGTACATTGTGACAATTTGAGAAGAATAAACCATAGGGGTCTTGTCCACCTCCATTCTCTCACCTCCTTATCTTTTCACAATTGCTGTCACATGAGTTTTGAAGGCATACCAGAAGATGGTTTACCTTCATCCCTTTCTCACTTAACAATTGGTTCTGGTTGTCCCTTGCTTAAGGAGAGGTGTGAAAAGGAGAAACGACCAGATTGGCCTAAGATCGCTCATATCCCTCGTGTTGATGTTCAGTTTTAGTAGGCCAACAGGGAAAGTTAGTTATCTGATTCTCTCGCCATATTTTACAGTGAACACATCATATAGTTCCTCTCTCTTTGCGATCAGAAAGAAAAGGGAATATTGTCTGCCTTCAACTTCAAATCAAAAGAAGCAGCTTCTCCATTGAAGCTTTCCATCCCAATTCCCAAGAATTGTAGTATTTGTGCATGCATTAAATTAATCTCTTAGTTGATTTTAAGTCTCCTGAATTTGAAACTCTACGAATTGTGATCTTGTTTCTTTTTATCTTTTACATTCTCTTCTCTTTATTTTATTTTTCAACCTATTTTATGTATTTCTAACAGCTAAGAATTTAATTTCACAAGATCAAACAAGCACGTCTGTTGGACTAGTCTAGAGAGGTTGCAAATTGCCCCCATACCTTTGGAGAGTATTAATCTGGGAGGCAAATAAATACATCCCCCCCCCCCCCCAAAAAAAAAGTGTTACACTAATTAATTAAGAATTTTTATGTTGACGTGATAGTTAGTATTTCCTAACACCATGTTTTAAGTTAGCTGAATTTGTTAAGGTAAAAAAAATAGTTCGGAATATTTATAATATGAATTTGTTGTTGCAATTAAAGAATATATCCAAAAATTTCTAAACACAATATGATCCAAATGTTGGATTAAAATAAGCTGATATTGGACTTCACTCCGCCTATACCATAATCCAGCTGTGTTACGCTATTTATAAATATGATACCACCTCATGCCTTCAAATAATCTTTTTTTTTACAAGATTGAAATAACGGAATTATGTAGTTTAAAAATTTTTAGTAAAATTGATAAATATGTAACTACAAGGTACTACTATTGATTATTTCATCATGTCTACATTCCTATATTAAAGTGAATATCATATTAAAGACAAAAAATAGTATCACATTAGAATTTCTCCTAAACAATTAATGTTAATCCTTTGTTGTATTATGATGGTGTTTCGGTACTTTTAAGGTGATGTTGAACCGAATTTTTTTACATACCTATTAGCTCTTTTCGAAATAAAAATAACCCTTAAACCTATTATTAATTGTCCCTCCTTCACTTAAGGATCACTGAATCAAAAATCATAGATAAAAAATTTATGTTAGTCAAGTTTCTTGACATTATTTAACTTATACCACCTTGAGTCATTGATATAAAAATCAATTGACTTTTTTTTTTAAAATGAAGTTAAATAATTTCTTAAAAGTATCTATTTATGTTTATAATTAAATATATATAAGTTTATAAGTCATGCAAATTAGATTGGAGAAAATGATACATACAAATTCTATAAAATATTTATTTAGCTTTATTTATCTTTAAGAAAAGACAATTGACTCTTATATTACAGACCATATCACTATTTGATAGTGATGGATATATTATATACACTACATTTGGTCCTTTATATAAGCCCTTGTTAATTTTTAGGAAAATTAAGGAAGATAAATAAACTGAGATATTTATTATTTTTCCCAAACTAATTTATTTTACTTTTAAACTTATACACAATCTAATGATTTTCATATGTATTTCAAAATATATATAATGAAAAGTATAAGCTTGCTATAATGGATTATTAAATATTGGAAGCACGATGCTGGAGATGAGGAGAACATGAGTGTAATAAGCCCATCATCATCATCAATCTGAACCTCTATGAATTGTGATCTCATTTTCTTTTTTATCTTTTACATTATCTTCACTTTATTTTATTTTTCAAGCTATTTTATATATTTCCAACAATCAAGAATTTAATTTCACAAAATCAAATCAGTAGGTCAGTTGATTTGGTCCAGAGATGTTACAAATTGCCTCCATACCTTTTGATTCCATATTTTGTAGCATCTTTATGGGAAGGCAAATTTATACATCCTCCCTCCCAAGAAAAAAATGTTACAATGATAAAGAATTTTTATGTTCACATGATATTTAGTATTTCCCAACACCATGGTTCAAGTTTGTTTGGAATATTAAGGATAAAAACAGTTAGTTCGGAATATTTATAATCTGAGTTTGTTCATGTGAAGAATACGTCCAAAGTTTTCTATGAACAATATGATCCAAACGTTGTGTTAAAATAATTGATAAGATGATATTGGACTTCACTTCCATAATCAAGTATTAGGCTATTTATAAAAATGATACCACCTTCATGTATTCAAATTATCCCTATTTTTACAAGATTTAAATAGCGGAATCGTGTAGTTTAAAAAGTTTAGTAAAAATTAATAAATATATACGTAGAATAATCTCTTTTTAAAATGAGTCCTTATTAATAAGAGGTAAAAGAGAGAGACATAATGAAAAAAATATGAAAAAGATGGAATGGTAAAAAGATAATGAGAGGGAATAGAGTCAAGAAGAGGGAATAAAATATTAAAATATTTGGAGGGAATAAATTAGTTAAGTTTCAAATTGAGAGAAATGCATTTAAATTTTAGAGAACGCCAACTTTAGTTTATAAAATAGATCGAACCAATTCTTTGCTTTTTTTTTTCAAAATGTTGAATCTTATTTTTTTTTTTTGATACAAAAAATGTTGAATCTTATGAGTAGGAGAGATTTCGTAGCTGTATCAGGCTATCAGCGATGAAAATAGCCGTTTAGATTTTGGGCTATAAGTTGGGCCTAAAAGATTTTGGACTTTGAAAATTTATGTTGGTCTCGAATTAGTTTAGATGTCCACATTTTAATGTATTACTATTGGCAATGGCAATATCATGTTGAGGGTAACTATAAGGCACTATTATTGATTATTCCCTTCAATTTTTAATATACGTGTCACTTTACTTTCATTACCAAAAAATCTTGTATTAAGGATGGGAATAAGTACCACATAAGAATTTTTCCTTAACAATTAATGTTATTCCTTTGTTAAATCACAATGATATTGTTGCTGCTTTAACACTCTTAAGTTGACATTGATCCGAGAAAACTTTTGCACACCTATAGACTCTTTTGAAAGTGAAAATGACCCTTAAACCTATTATTACACGTGTATTATAATACAACTGTTATAAGAGGTTTAAAGGTCATTTATAAATTCTAATTTACATTATAAGAATTGATGTAAAAATTTATAAGTATTCATTTGTAAATCTAAAAATGCATATATGTATACAAACAACTAACAATAGAAAAATAATAAGTAATTATCTGCATTAATCACCCCAATCATGATTGAGACAACTTTGGGCAAATTATTTATTTTTTAACACTATAGAATCATTGCTCAATCTAAGTGAAAAAATGGATTTTGGAAATCGGGCTTTAATGTTTTAATTGTCGCAAAGGTAATGCAATTTAGAAAGAACTTCATGCATCACCGTGAACTTGTGGGTTTACATTTGACTACTACCAATACGAGAATCTAATTAAACAATTCATGAACACTTCTTTAATATAAATATAGATTGAGTTCAGTAACAAGGTAAAATTAAAATCTCCATCGGGAGAAATAGTCTCAACATTAAAAGTATATATTAGCACTAATTTTCAACGCATTAAAATAAACTTTTCTTCTTGCTCTTGCTCCTTCTTCTTCATCGGCTACTTGTAACAAAGAGGAAATTCATGCCAATTGAAGCCCCAACCTAAAAAATTTAATTCAAAAGGATATTGCCACTTCACGATCATTAATCAATTTTAGGAACAAAACAATACTATTTACATCGAAGTATGAGGCCAATTCCATCTTCGTCACATTGGGGTCTTCCTTGATCTTCCCTTCATCAATAAGCCTGAGTTCTTCCTCAACACATGTCAAGCTCCTCCCAAGTTCAATCTTGATACTCGAGACTTGGTCGATGAAGATGCCAAGATCCGTTTGAAAGAGTTCCTTCTCTCCCTAAAGGCTTTCACCTTCCAACTTCAACCTAATGCCTGAATGATTTCATAAGTTTGTTTTATATAACTATGTTTGAGCTCTCGATTCGTTTGCAAATAGGCTTTTGTGGTATTCAAATGAATGTTCTTTCTCACATATAGCGGCAATTTAGTTGAAGGCTTGACATAAAATTGTAACATGTATTCATTCTGGTTCATTGTGATCTGGGCTTTCTATTTACATAACATAAAAATATTATATTGATTGATGTGAATGAAACCAATCTGAATGGGTCTAACGAAAAGAGCTGTTCCCTCACAACTAAAAAATCAGGATTCAAAACCCTATGGGAGAGTTTTACAAATTTAATGGTTGATAGTGTGTTGAACATTATTCCTCCAATATAATAATATATGTATTTTTTTTAAAAAAAATAGCATAGAAGAAATTTGGACTTACTAATTTAGCACATTTAGTCAACTAACAATCAAACCTAATATACGTAATGGTTGGAATGATATTGCTACATTGTGTAAACTTTAGAGATGGCTGTACTAAAATTAATTTTGAATACATAGCGCATATCATTAAAAACTTTTAGAATAAATTTATAGTTTATCCCTTTTTAATAAAAAAAGGCCGAGGTTATAAAGAATTGGGGAAATTATTTATGAGGATCAAAATTAGAAACTAATTTATTTTAAAGGCTTCAAGTTTTAAATGCTTGAACGGACTGTTGTGAATTTTTATGGACTTAAACTTAGTCACTACAAATGAATGGTTTCTAAATTTACTTAAGAAATATTTTTTTACAAAATTTTGTAGGAGCTTTATGATCTATGGGCAGGGTTAAAACATTGGGCAGCTGAGATTATGCTTGCCGAATATCATGATCCATTAGTAATAGGCACTTTGTAAATAATTCTTTCATAATTAGCAGTGGACTTTTCAGATGGCCGAGATCAGGACATTGCACAGATGATATTCTAACAGCTGCAGTGATACTATCAATTTTGACTTTTTTTTCCAAAAATACTGAATAAATTATTTAATTATGATATATATTCTGATCCGCTGCATCACCCCAGGAATGACGACTGGGACACATGGTCGGTCAAGGCGAGTGGCTGACCTGCGAGCTCATGTGTTTTCCCTTTGTTGACTGGCTTGTTCCCATTTTTCTTGGTGATGATATAGGGCCTGGTTGGATCCATGTATGGGCTTGCATAATGTTTCATTTTTATTTTTGAGTGTTTGGTAATGGGCCACTGAAGAACGCTTTGTTACATGAACAGAGCTTTTAGTAAAAGCATCAATGGACACTTGATAGAGTTGACAATGATTACTACCAGTATTCCTTATGGTGAGGGTTCAAACCCTGTGGAGTAACAGCCGATATAATTAATGCAACCTTAAAGAGGTTATCCCATCGGTACCTCACTATCACCGTAAGGTCTCATCGTGGGATTCGGATTAGCTGAGGCGGGCAACGAACCTAAAGTACCGGATGATTTATAAAAAAAAAGCTTTTAGTCAAAGCCCATATATCATGGGATAGTGGGGGCATTTAGTAAAAGCCCATGCGTAATAGGTAAATTTGGGAAGGCATATACGCAAGAATCTTAGCGGTTGTCAGATAGCGGGGGATCGTACTCCCAAAGAGGGCCAATTGTTTAGTGCTTAATTATGATCAGACTTCTCTATGTGGGCCCCAAACACATGTGATTTGTGTCTCCTGTTCCTCTCATTTATATTTCATGCCCCACTTGTCAGATTCTTTTTTTTTTCAAAATAAAAATGGTTTAAAGCTTAACCCTCCCAGAACTTAACATTTCTTCTTTGCTCAACCTCTTTCGGAAACTGCTTAACACAAAAAGAAAAAGAAAATAAAGAAGAAAGGGTGGAAATGGAAATATCATATTTTTTTTAGGGAGAATTGGGAAATCCCTACTTAGGGATTAAATAGAGAATGAACATGATGAGTCACACATAATGTGAATCCTTAGTTACATATTTTGGAAGTTCAATTGCATATATATGAAGATCACATTGTACATGCTTTATGATGTAATTAAATATGTAATATTAGTATTAATTTGACAATTGTATTTTTTAATTGTATGTAATATAAACATATTTTTTTATTTCAATTTGTTATCATTTTATTTCTCTCTAATTTTATCACAAAATATAAAATTATTATATGTACCAATGATCTTCATACTTTTTTAAGTAATTTTAATTTAAAAATTATTTATCCAAATATAAATGTATTCTACAAAAATGTATTCTAAATCGAACGACTTATCTAAACAAACTACACTCCTTCATGTTTCTAATACGGACACTCCCCTCACACTTCTTAATAACGTGGCATAGTTGGAATTACCCTTTGCAAACTCAGTCAGAAGCCATTAACGGGGATGATTTAGGAAAAAAAGTATTACACTTGAGAGATGAAAGTTTTAGGGAAGAAGTAATTTTTTTCCCGAATTTTAATTCAAAAGGAAGTAACATATGTTATTGTATTGACGTTGGGGGATGAAACGATGAATAGTTGCACGAGTGAACTCTGCACCTTAAGCTTCCCATTGTGATTCAATCCAGTAGGCCCTTAACTTTTATTCACAGCCTCGACAATTACTTCTGGGATATTATGATAATTTTATGAATCTTTAGAAAAAGTATACGGCAGAAAGTAATAAAATAACTAAGTGAAATAACACAAGTATAACGGAGAACTTAAACCAAGAAAAGGTATACTGTAGAAAGTAATTAAGTGTTGCTCTTTGCAGTCATTACAAATAAAAATTGATCCAAAAAAGTCAAAAGTGATTTTGATAAAATATCAAAACAAAATCAATTAATCATTTCCCCAAAATCATTGTTAATAAAAAAATGATCACACACAAAATTACTTACAAAACTCAATTTCACCAAAATCAATTTAAAATCATGTTATTCAAAATCACGTTTGTTAGAAATAGCCCCCTTTAAACTTCTTTTGGCCCAATGGTAAAGTCGATCAACTTACTTAAAGTTAGGTAAACTTAGATCTGTAAATGCACATTTTAACAATTAATAATAAAATAACAAGCTTTCATATGAAAATTTACAAATTCTAATGTTAATAACCAACAATAACAAAATAAGTTCCCATATGAAAATTTATAAATTCTAATTTACATTATAAGAATTGATGCAAAAATCTGTAAGTATTCTTTCCTAAATCTACAAGTGCATATATATATATATATATATATTTGAACAATTAACAATAGAAAAATAATAAGTGTGATCAAAAAATTTGACTTGATAAATATAGGTAATTTGATATGTTTTGGACAATTCTATTCTTACATACCAAGGTACTAAAATATGACCGGAGATTAAATTGGTTATGACATTGGATTAAAGGTCAATGGTCTAACCGTCAATCCAATCATAATTAAAATAATATAATTGAAATAACATGTGCAAAAATATACTAACAAATATTGATTTAATTAGTAATAAATTGACTCATAACCTATATAATTCTAAGTTTAAATCTCATTGCTAACATGATAATATTTTTAGTCGACGATTTAGTCATCCGGTACAAAATTCTTGATCAACTACCTGCCTGACTAGGGGATTAGTACTGTGAACTACTTCCTCGTGTAAAATATGAGAAGGATTTGTATTTCTAGAAAAGGGTTTTGAAAATAATGCCATTATCTGCATTTATCACCACAATCATAATTGAGACAACTTTGGGCAAATTATTTATTTTTTAACATTATAAATTATTGCTCAATGTGAGTGAAAAAATAAATTTTGCAAATTTAGTAAGAACTTCATGTATCACGGTAAAATTGTGGGTTTACATTTGACTACTATCAATATGAAAATGCAATTAAACAATTCATGAACACTTCTTTAATATCAATAGAGATTGAGTTTAGTAACAAGTTAAAATTCAAATCTCTGTAAAGAGAGATAGTCTCAACATCAAAAGTATCTATAAGCACTAATTTTGAACACATTAAAATAAATTTTGTTTTTGCTCTTTTTTCTTCATCGGCCTCTTGTAGTAATGAGGAAATTCATGCCAATTTAAGCCCCACACTAAAAAATTGAATTCAAAAGGATGCAGCCACTTCATGGTCATTAATCAATTTTAGGAACAAAAACAATACTATTTACATCATATTCTTCCTTGATCTTCACTTTATCAACAAGCCTGAGTTCTTACTCAACACATTTCTGCCTTCTTCAAAGTTCAATTGTAATGCTGGAGACTTGATCAATGAAAATGCCAAGCTTCGTTTGAAGGAGATCCTTCTCTCTGAAGGTTTTCACCCTCCAACTCAACCTAAGGCCTGAATGATTTCATTCCCACAGTTGGTTTAATATAAATATGTCGGAGCTTTCAATCCCTTTACAAGTCGGCTTTTGTGGTGTTCATATAAATGTTCTTGGTCACATATAGCGGCAATTTAGCTGAAGGCGTAACATAAAATTGTAACATATATTCGTTTTGGTTCATTAGTGTTCTGGGCTTTCTATTTGCATAACATAAAATATTATATTCATTAATGTGGATGAAACTAACATTATATTCAATAGGATTTGAACCCAAGGTTATCAAACCCGGACCGGTGATCAGACCGGACAAGGCAGTGGGTTAAGGGTCAGTGGGTCAGACCGGAGTCAAATCGGGGTTCAAACCGGTGAGGAACAAAAAAATTAAAAATAAATATTAAAACATATTGACACAATCAAATTATTGAAAATTTCAAAAAATAAGTAGTAAATTCCATTATTTAACAAAATAACAATTTCATTATTAACAAAATAACAATTATCTATTATCCAACATTATTGTTTCAAAATATATATGGTAAGGGGATATTTTGTTTTTCCTTCTCACATTTTGCTTTTCTCCATCAAACACCAAAATGTTCTTCTTCATGTATTCTACAAATGGGATAAGAGCAATCAACATGCAATAAAATGATAGTAAAGAATGTTAGGAGGGAAAATACCAACTTGTATTCTTCTATGGTGTATATAGATTTATCCTTCAACTTACACTATAATTAATCGTGCTGTCTTCATTCATCTTAACACCCCATATTTTCTCTCAGATTATATATGTCTTCAAATGATGAAGAAAATTATAATCCCTCAAGCCTATTTTTCATACTATTTTGCTTCTATTACTCATATATCACACTCTTACCCAACAACTTCACCTTCATCCTGATAAATTTTGTAAAACAGTAAAAAAAAATAAAAAAAATTTAAAAATTAATTGATCGGGTCAACCCCGAGTTGGCCGGGTCAACACCGGGTTGATCGGGTTGAACCCAACCCGGGGTTAAAAACTCAACCAGACCGGACCAGTGGCCGGTTCACCGGTTTCCAGTCCGAAACGGCCGGTCCTGTCCGGTTTTAATAACATTGTTTGAACCCCAGCTTTACACATTTAATGGTTGACGGTGTGTCGAAGAGGGTTTCTCTAATATAATAATATATGTGTTTTTATAAAAATAGCACAGAAGATACATGGACCTACCAATTTAGCACATTTGGCCAACAAACGATCAAACCTGATATACGTAATGGTTGGAGCAATATTGCTACATGATAACTCCAAGAAATTGACAACATTCTGACATATTTTCTTCTATTTCATATATTTTTGAAAGCTAAAATGTGTATAAAGAGATGTTTTGAGAAGAAAATATGCATCAAGGTGAATTGAATGAATGCTTGTTTTATTTGATTAATTGAAGGATAATTTATGCTTCTCTTTTGTAGAAGGTGAAGAACAAGTTATAAGGTTAAGAAACAAATTTGTAATTGCAAGGATTGAACAAATATCATCTATCATGAAGATTAAATGGACTTGATGCTCTCTGTGTCATATGATTCAGCCAACAAACATCTTGGCTGAAGCCAGCGAGGCCTGATGCTCTCTGTGCATATGGCTTCAGCCAACAAAAATGTTGGCTGAAGCCAACGAAGTCTGACGTCCGTACAGTTGCGCGTTTTACTTGCTGAAGCTGATTCTAGGGTTGAAAAAGAGAGGGTTTGGCCGAAAATGATTCATTCTTGACTCCTTGGAGGTGCTTGAAGGCTTGCTTTGCTAGGGTTTGGAGTTTTTGAAGAGATTTGAAGCTTTGGGAGAGATTTCAAGAGAGATTTTGGAGCTCTAACCTAGGGTTCTCTTCTTTTCTTCTCTTTTCTCCTTAGTTTATGATGTTCTCATTTGTTAAGCTTTGTTTTCTTGTATATATGCATATGGATAGCTAAGCATTTCAATTCTAGGGTTACTTTGAACCTCTATATGGATTAAAACCTTGTTGTTCTCCTTCTTTTTGGCATTTAATGAAGGATTATATGTTGATTTTATTCTTTGCTTCATGCCTCTAAATGCTTGATCACCATTTAGTTGATTTGTTGAATGAGAGGATGCTTGAGAGAGATTTTCTTGTTTAAAGAACTTGGATAAACTCAT
>JANTPZ010009466.1:0-29437 GCA_025593235.1 Vachellia pachyceras
TTGCTCCCACCTTGTTTCTGTACGATCAGGTCTATTATTCTATTCCTTTCAAAGTTTCACCCATATAATCCATGCAGTAAATTTTATAACTTTTTTTTTAGAAGTTTGTTTCTCTCTACCCTATTTTACTTTTATATGCTGTTAGTGGTTCTTTTGTAGTTGTTATTTTGATGGTGGGGGCATAATGACTCATAATTTTTATGAATTTATGAAATAGAAATTCTTATTTGATGTCTCTTATGTAAAAAAATATATTTATGTCATCTTTATCAAATGATCATGAATCTTACGATTCACGATACGTTTCGATTCACGATTCTAAAAATGGGTTTTCCGATTCACGATTCGTATCCCGATTTGATAACCTTGCTGTGAATGGCTGTCATTTTACCAATAGTTATCGATGTTTCTCTATTTTCTTTCTATAGTTGCGAGTATGATGTTACAGAGCTCTTCTCATCGGGAGTAAACCAGAAACACAAGAAAACCAAGAAAGGAAAATGAGATAGAACAGAGAAGAAGAGCTCACAATATGTCTGGAGATTTGGGAAATTTGTACCTGCATTGCTTTGCTTATGACATCTGTATATATACATAAAAAGTAGAGAACAGCTGGAGCTAACTTCCCTACTTACAATCACGTGGTTGGAACTAATTAAGTAATTTAGTTACATCATAACAGAAGCAAGTGGAATTGTCTCAGAGTAGAAACTGATTCAGTTGCGTCCTAATGGTAACAAAATAGCTGATGCTCAAAATAATTATCAAAACTACTTGGTGTTTAATACCCTCCCGCAAGTTGGAGAGTACAAATTATGTAATCCCAGCTTGGAGATTAGCCGGGAAAGGGGAGCTGGATCCAATGCTTTGGTGAAAATGTTGGTGACTTGATTCTAAGACTGAATTGGCAACAGACGAAGAGTGTTGGCACGAAGTTTTTCACGCACAATATAGCAATCTATTTCAATATGCTTGGTACGTTCATGGAATGTTGGATTGGCTGCAATGTGGCGTGCTAACTGGCTATCACAATATACAAGGGCAGGTGCAGAATGAGAAATGCACAGATCACGTAACAAGTATAGGAGCCATTGAAGCTCACATGTAAAGGAAGCCAATGCGCGGTACTCAACCTCAGAAGAAGACTTGGAGACTGTATTTTGTTTCTTGGATTTCCATGAGACAAGAGAGGAACCCAAGAAGACACAATAACCAGTAGTTGAGCGACGAGTGTCCATGCATCCAGTCCAATCAGAATCACTGAATCCTTTCAATCGACAGTCTAAAGCAGAAGGGAAAAATATACCTCGACCTGGAGAAGATTTCAAGTATCGAAGTACTCGGTGAGCAGCTTTCAAGTGTACATCAATGGGAGCTGAAATGAATTGACTGAGTTGTTGAACAGCATAGGAAATATCAGGTCTAGTGTTAGTTAGATAGAGAAGACATCCAACCAGAGTGCGATAACGAGTAGCATCAGGCCAGAATCCTTGGAAAGCTTGGTACCTTGGTGCATAGGTGTTTTGAGAGGCTTACACTCTAAGAAGCCAAAGTCTGCCAAGGTATCAAGGGTGAATTTTCTTTGATTTATAGAAATGCCTTGCTTGGAGCGTGCAACTTCAAGGACTAATCAGATTGCCAAGGTCCTTGATTTTGAAAGCAAAATCAAGTAGGGATTTGACATGTTGAATTTCATTGAGATCAGTTCCTGTAAGGAGAATATCGTCTACATAAACCAATAGAGCTGTGAACGAGCTGGCAGATCGACGTACAAATAGGGAATGATCAGACTGGGATTGAATATATCCATAAGAAGACAATGCAGCAGATAATTTGGAGTGCCACTGTCTACTGGCCTGTTTAAGCCCATAGAGAGACTTGTGGAGTTTACATACCAAACCAGAAGGTAGTGCCATGTAAACATCTTCAACAAGGTCACCATGCAAAAAAGCATTGTTGACATCAAGTTGGTGCAAAATGCCAATGTTTTGCTGCAGCTAAGGACATCAATAAACAGACAGTGGTAAGTTTTGCAACGGGAGAGAATGTATCTAGGTGTCCACACCTTCCTGAGTGTACCCTTTGGCAACCAACCTTGCCTTAGCTCGTTCTAATGTCCCATCTGCTAGGTATTTGTTCTTATATGTCCATTTACAGCCAATAGCTGATTTCCCAGGGGGCAATGGGGTGAGAGACCAAGTATTGTTTTGTTCGAGGGCTGAGATTTCAGCAGCCATAGCAGTGCTCCAAACTTGGTGTTGGACAGCTTGTTTGTATGTTTTTGGTTCAAAGTCAGATGAGATTGATAGGATATAATGTTTATGAGATGAAGATAAGTGATCATAGGAAAGAACATAATGCAAAGAGTGAGGAGATGTACCTTTCCCCATGGAGGATGGTGGTTCAGTTGAAGAAAGGAGTGCATGATGATAATCCCTGAGGTAAGATGGTGTCTGGCGCTGTCTGGTGGAATGACGTGGTGCAGCTGGTATCTCAGTGACATTGGTAGGTGTAGCAGCTGAGTTGTTATTATGAAGTGTTGTAGGGAAGTCGAGAGGAGGAAACTCCTGAGGTAAATAAAGATGAGGAGAAGTACTGGAAGATGTAGAAACAAAAGACAAGGGAAATATATGTTCGTAAAACTGGACATCACGGGATACAATGATAGAATGAGAAGTGAGGTCTAAAAGAACACATCCTTTGGTGCCAGATTTATAACCAAGGAACACACATTTTCGAGCTCGAGGGTCCAGCTTGGTGCAATTATGGGACAGTGTTGAAGCAAAGCATAATGAACCAAACACTGTAAGGGTAGACAAATCTGGATGATCTTGGTGTAAAACAAAGTAAGGTGATAAAGGATTGAGAAAAGGTGCAGGCAGTCTGTTGATGAGATGAACAGCATGATTGATAGCATAGGTCCAGTAGATTTTTGGCAGGTTGGACTGAAATAATAAGGAACAGGTCACATTCAATATGTGCTGGTGTTTTCTCTCTACTATACTATTTTGCTGAGGCGTGTGTACACAAGATGTTTGATGCAGGATGCCCTTTGAAGCAAAGTAATAAGGCATATAGAACTCAATCCCATTATCAGTCCTGACGGTTTAGACAGTGGCATTAAATTGTGTTTGAGCAAAGACAATAAAATTTTGGAGTGCTTGACGAGTTTCACTTTTGTTATGTAGTAAGAAAACCCATGTATAACAGGAACAATCATCCACAATTGTAATGAAATATTTATGGCCATGGATAGAAGTAATGTGATAAGGACCCCAGATATCAACGTGTAATAGAGAAAAAAATTTATTTGAGTGGGATTCACTGGAAGGAAAAGGGAGACGCTTTTGCTTTGCAAAGTGACAAGAATCACAGTGATCAAGTGTTTTATTTGTAACAACATATGGATGTAAATGTTTAACATTCTTCAAAACAGAAGGAGAAATATGTCCTAGTCTATGATGCCAAAGATCGAATGATGCAGCAGGTGGTGAGGAATCTGAAATAGGTGATGTAGTAACCAGACAGCGAGCAGTTAATTCATGAGGGAGGAAATATAAGCCTTCCCTTTCTTTAGCTAAACCAATCATTTTCCATTGTGGCAGGGTCATCAGAAAGCAAAACTCGCTCTGAAAAATGGCACAACACATGAAAGAATGAGTAAGTTTTGAAGCTGAGATGATTTGGAAGCTAAAATGAGGAATGAAAAGAACATTATGAAGAACAAGGGAACCAGAGACTCGTATTGAACCAGACTGTGCTGCACAGATGATAGAACCATTTGGTAAGTGAACGGTAATATGAGATATCGATGCAAGAGATAGGAAATATGAAGAAATGGAGCAAATGTGATCTGTTGCTCCTGTATCGAGGATCCAGGAGCCAAAAATTGAAGGAGTGGAATTGTTACCTGAAGCAACATTATTCAAGCTATGAGTAGGAGGAGGTGATGTTTCTCTTTGAACCATCTTGAGCAAGGTTTGATACTGCTTAACTGTGAAACCCAAATGTGGTGTCCTGCTATGGTGCTGAAGATTAGGAGCCTGAACAGATAAAGGAACATGTGTCTGGCTTGCATCCGGCTGAGATACATTATTGACTACAGCTGTGGTATGAGATTTAAAACCAGGGGGTATCCATGTTTCTTATAACATGTCTCGATGGTGTGACGAGATCGCCCACAATAGGTACAATGTTTGTGATTATTACGCTCAGAACCTTGATAAGGACATGGTCTCCCAGACTTAGCAAGCAGAATGGTGGTGTCAGTTGGGATAGGGATAAGCCCTAACTCACGTTCTTGCTGAGAAACTAGAGAGAAAACTCGATGAATCGGTGGAAGAGGGTCAAACAGCATGATCTGAGACTTGACGGTAGAGAATCTGTCATTGAGGCCTTTCAAAAACCTAATCACATAGTTTTGTTCCTGGTACTTGTGCATCTTGGCAAAAGCTCCGCAAGAACATTGTGACTTATAGCTACAAACTGGTGGCGGACGGAGATTAAGAAACTCATCCCAAATGATCTTGAGCCTCGTATAGTAGTCACTTATGCTTTGGTCGCCTTGACGAAGAGCATACAGTTCATCTTGAAGGTCAGCTATGCGAAAAACATCGCATTGTGCGAAACGGCTTCGAAGATCCTCCCATATATCAGATGCACGATCTATCCATAAGATACTTTGAGCTATCGTCGTGGATATGGAACGCGTGAGCCAAGCAACTACCATCGTGTTACATCGTTCCCAGATCGAGAACATAGGGTCGGTCGTTAGAGGAGGGGGATGGTGCCATCGACGAAATGGAATTTGTTCTTGGATTGGAGCGCCATTTTCATGGCTCGAGACCAGGAGTGGTAATTGGAGCCGACTAAAGCCGGAGACACCAGAACCAGGGATGGATTTTCGTTTGCATGTATATAGTATGGGTTATAGGGGTTTTGACTTGCATCGGAGACACCGGAAGAAGCTGAGGAAGGCGAATCTGCCATTGAGGAGCAGGTTATGGCTCTGATACCATGTTACAGAGTTCTTCTCATCGGGAGTAAACCAGAAATACAAGAAAACCAAGAAAGGAAAATGAGATAGAACAGAGAAGAAGAGCTCACAATATGTCTGGAGATTTGGGAAATTTGTACCTGTATTGCTTTGCTTATGACATCTGTATATATACATAAAAAGTAGAGAATAGCTGGAGTTAACTTCCCTACTTACAGTCACGTGGTTGGAACTAATTAAGTAACTAAGTTAGTTACATCATAACAGAAGCAAGTGGAATTGTCTCAGAGTAGAAACTGATTCAATTGCGTCCTAATGGTAACAAAATAGCTGATGCTCAAAATAATTGTCAAAACTACTTAGTGTTTAATATATGAAAGGAAAACAATGAAACTCATTAGCATGTTTTATGCTGTGAATGGCTGTCATTATTACCAACATTGGTTAGCTAAGAGTTACAATGTTCATATTTGGCAAATCCATTGGAATCATATTTATGCAAGTTGAGATAAAATTCCTCTCACATACTAACTTTCAGTTTATGTGAAATCATTCTCTTAGATTCCTAAACATACACAATATTGTTAGACATTTACCAATTTTAAGCGCGGGCTTGATTCTTCTCGCAAGCTTTCATGCAACATAAGGAGGAACTCGTTGGGTTTGGATAACCTTGGTTGTGCAGGTATGCTGTTAGAACTCACCAAAGAGCAGCCCACTTACACAGGTCTCCACGTGCTATCTATATATAATCATTAGCTTTTTTATGATTTTGGGCTTCTCTTGCCAGAAAGTTCTAACGGAGATTAAATACGATGGATCCAAAAAAGAACGGATTTTGCTACTCTGTAATTTGATAGGCAATTTTTTCTTTTGATGAAAAACTACATTTTCTTTAATTTTAATTTTAATCTCTTAATTTTTAAGTGAGAATATTTTGGTATTCTTGAATAAAAAACTAAATTGAATTGTAGTTATTACTGAATAACGGGGGTGTAATAGATCTTAACACGTCTTTATTTAAGTACTTCTGTTTTGTTTCCTTCGTGACAATGTATGGATTGCAAGATGATGTTAAATGGAACCTTGACTGAACAAAAACACTACTAAAATATATGCTGGTGGTTTAATTTCGACAATGCATTTTTATTCTTCTTTTTTTTGGCCAGAGACATCGCATTTTTATTCACCTCAGCCCACCAAGGCAAAAGTGCAAACCCTCCAAGGCATTCTCTGATCTGAGCATTTCAACATCATGCAAGGCTTGGATTATTGCCTATTGGTGTTTTTTCTGCTTGTGTCGTGGTTCTCGGTGCTTGTCTGAGAAGCTCAAAGTACTTAAAATACATGTCATGCATAAAAAGATAAAACACATCTCATATATTTACATGTAAAATCATTTAAAATAAATTAATGTTTTAAACAGTGTTAAATTTTTTGTTAAAAATGAGTACATGATCATAGTATTTTTAGCATTAAAATGCTTTTTATTTTGTTGCGTTGACTACTTTGAAAATTATCCTCCAGAAAATAGTAATATTTATTTATTTTGTTTAAATCAACACTTAAGTGTAAATTCCTTTTCCCCACTTAATTCAATACTGGGTCTGATTTTCGGAAGAGTGGCACCCTGCTTAGCTTGACTTGTTAAGGTGTTAAACCAAGGGTGTTTGGATTCTAAAAAGTGATTTTACAGCGTAAGCAGAGTTTTATTTTAAATTAGAAGTAATGATAAGAAGTTGATAAACACTCCCAAATTACCTTAATGAACCGTGGTTACGTTGAGGTTATTAGCCCGGTTTAAGAATGATTATGGGAAAGTCTAAACGGATGTTTACCGTATTTTTTATAAAATGAGATAATCTCTTTCATGTATTTATCTTGATATACGTAAAAGTATTTTTCTGTGTGCTTGTTTGGGAACTCCGTTGGGAAAATGGATTTTGCAGATTTTGAGGCATTTTAGGAATTTCGAGATGGTTTTACGGATTTCAATATGGTTTTTATGGATTTCGAGATGGTTTTTACAGATTTCAAGATGGTTTTATCTAGACTTACGTGCACCGTTTGGGAAAATGGCTTCCCAGACAAGCACGGTACTGTTTGGTGTTATTTTTTTAATCAGTCGATAACGCTTTCCGTATTGACGAGATGACGCGTGTCATGTCGTATCCCAGGACAACGCGGTTTCATCATCCCCATCAATCATCACCGCCCTATTTATCATTCTCTTCCTCCCTCCATCTCTCCCCCATTCCCCTTCCTCCTTCACCGTCCTCACTCTTCCTTACCCCCTTTCTTCTTCTTCGCTCCTCACATTCCTTCCTTCTTTCCCATGGTATGACTTTCACTCCCTTCTGATTCCATTCTCTCTCCCTCTGTATTGTCTTCTTCCTGAACTCCAAGTCTTCAGCAATGTCGTCTTCCCATAATTTGGCCAGCATCGAGCCATGGACCTTGCATCCCTGCTTCACTGACTCCCTTTTCCCAGAGACATTCGCTTGCGACTATGAAGCTCTCACTAAAGCCCTCCAGAAATCCCTTTCCGGTTCCTCCTCTAATACCGTTTCTCCGTTTCTGAACCTCGTCACCCCCGACACGACGCCCTCCTCCACCGTTTCCGACCACGAAACGGCCCCCAAACAGAAGAGGAGCACTGTCCTATTTCCCTCTACCGGTAAGGTTTCGAAGCGGAAGTCACGCGCCTCCAAGAGGTCTCAGACGACGTTCATAGCGGCGGACCCAATGAACTTCCGTCAAATGGTGCAGCAGGTGACCGGAGTGAGACTGGACAACTCGCAGATGCCAATGGCGCCGGTCCTGAAGCCGGAGCCGCAGAGACCCCGCAGCCGGTTGCCCAGCGGAGGCGAACTGTTCTTGCCGACACTGGACACTTCATCGTTCTTGCTGGATCATCAGCAACAGAAGGAGGAGGCGGAGGGTTCCACACCGGCGGCTGCGCCTGCGATTCCTGCGCCGGCCCCACCACTCACTTTTGAATCACCCGTTGGGGTAGTCGACCCTGATCTTGAATCTCCCGCATTTGAGTTCGACGCTTACCTCAACTTCCCCGCTCACTTCCCCACTCTGGAATCATGGAAGTCATGTGAGAGACACTCCCCAGTTTTATCTCTCTCAGATTTTTGACCCTTATGATCGGGGTTTGAGGGGTGCTTAGCGCCCTGTTCTGAAGGATGAGTATAAATTCGAGGAAGGCGATGAATCTTTGAATCTGGTACTTGTTGCTTTGTAATGTACTCAATAGCCCTGTACTTGGGTCCAGGAGGTTGATAAAGGGGAAGACATACCCGTCAGGTCTTGAATTTAAATCCTGAGAAGTTCCTTACGGAAAATTATTCTGGTCCGAAAGGATACGTGATATCGGAGGAATAGTCCTGTCCTGGGGGATATTGTGATGGGGCACCTGAGGTTGCCGGTATCTCTTTGTTTTAGATCAATCTAATTCTTAGATTTCATGTTTAACAATGCCGTATCTTTCGCCACAATTTTTTAATTCCCTCAGTTCTTGTGAGGCACCTTCTTTCGGTCAACTTAATAGAACTTCGGCTCCTGCATCTGGCAAGTGGTCATACAAGATATTTTGGTAAAATGAGAATCTATAGAACACTAATAAAGTAGACCTCGGCTCTGCAGCAAACAGCTCCAATTGCCCGATGTGTTTAATATAGACTTTTGTTACATGTTAAAAAAGTCATCTTTAAGTAAGTTGAATAAGCCATTACCTTTAAGGGCCAGTTGCCTTGAATGCTTTTACTCAGTGATAAACTTTAATTAAAAGCATTGTGAACAATTAGCCAACCTACCTCTTCTTCTGTGTCCCTTTGCGAGTGATACGAGTGTAGCTGTACGCTCCGTTCCTTTCGACTGCCTCTTTCTCTGTCTTTCTTGTTGGATAGAAATTGCAAAAACAGAGTACTTTATTGGTCATCTCTGTTATTTCATGAACAACTTCTTCTGACTTTTGCATCGAAAGAAGATCTAACAAAGTGATCCAATATTTATATCCTGGATATTACGTTCGTTCACGTCCATATTATATATATATATATATATATTGCACGCACAACAGCCGTTGTCAAGTTGCGTAGAAATAATCTTAGCCCCAATATGCATGTAAAAGTCGATTCAACGTATCAAAATCAATTAATTTATTGTCAGACAACTTGGGAGTAATGTTTAAAGTAATGGCAACCATGGTCTTGCTGAGTCAAAAGGATTAACATTAAGAAAATAGTATATGACTGTAGTTAGGTGTGCGGAATAATTTTACCTCGGCTCTAGAAATGTCTCTACAAACGATGAAACTTGGCAATATAGAACAATTCAAAGTTATATTTTTTGCTGCCAGTGTCAAATCCACCAAGAATACAAAACAATCGGAAAAAAAAAATTGAACTCAAGGCTCTAATTGATTCAAATTGACCCTGGTTTACGAATCACGTCATCTTGTGTACTGTTAGCCATTAAAAATAAATGACATGGAAGGTATGAAAGATATTATTCTTATATGGAAGCTTAATTTGTCAGAGAGAGTCATGGAAGAAAGAAAGAGGTGTAGAGTGTGCCACAAGTTGGTACTTGGTGGTAGACAACTACAAGCTTCTGCATGAAGATATCTCATTTCTTCTTTGATAAGAAAGAGAACGAATTAATTTTACCTGAAATGGAACGAGTTGGTGGTAGACAATAGTTTTTGAGCAGATAACAGAGGCATTAATTCTTCGTACAGATCCAAATGAGGTGCTGCAATATGTGTGTTAACTGTAGTGTCCAGTGTACTGTACATTAAATCAAGATCCTTGTCCCCATTAATGTTATGCCTCAAAAGGAGTCCCATCTTGATCTACCGATCAATAAATGAAGTCATAGGAAAACACAGGATTTATATATTGTGGATAAATGTGATTTGTTTTGAATTATATGCAAGATATATAGATATAGAGCACACTGGTTAATTATTCAGTCTGGTGGGTTTTAATTCGATTGTAGTTTGACTAAGTCCTCCCTCTGGTTCCATAGATTGAGCTACAGTCAATGAAGTTATATAAAGTTATGAAGATGAAATGATAAACCTGAGAATATATGGCTGGAAATTCAATGAGTTGGAGGAATGTGACGAATGCGATAACGTAAGCGGTTGAAAAATTGGTCAGAGCTGGGAAGATGGATCCACCGGCGGCTTCATTACAATCATCTATGTCCCCTCTCATATTTATTCAATTTACGAATTTTTTTCTTCAAAGCACAGATATTTAATAATTATTTTGACATATATGGACATCTCTAATGTTTCATCATGTTACGAAATATTAATCTCTTAGGTAAGATGTTTGTTTTTAAAAAACAACGGGCCTCATGAGTTTTTTTTTCCTTTTCAAATGGTATGTTATTTTAAAACTAAAAATAAAAATGCTTGTGTTCACACAACTTTCTCATTTTGGAATAAGAAATGTACGATTTCAGTGAAATTAAAATCAGGGGGAGAAATGTATGAGTACGCCGCGTGCATGGTTTTGGAGAATCCAACGTATGAGAGTGAAACCTAATTCTCCTTAACACATATACGAGTGAAACCTATAAGTGTATGTTTGGGAAGAACTTATTCTTAACGGTATATATAAGTCAAAATAAATTTTTTTTAAAATCTAAAAATTCATTTATCTATTCCCAAATACATCATATAATGTATGTTTACAAATCTTTTTTTTAACGGTCACATAAGTCAAAATAAAAATATCTCAAAAAAAATTTTAAAATCCATAAAATCATCTTTATAATTTTATAAACTTCTTTCATTTTCAAATACAAGCAGAGAGAGAGAGAGACAGCAATTAAATTGAACCCGTACCACCGTAGATAATAATAATAATGATTCAGAATCAAACCTGCAATCGTGTTGATAATTCAGATATAGCTGCTTTTCATTGCTTCCCAATTTATTATTATTGTTCCCCGGTGAGGCAATCATAGCTGACGCGCTTTGATGGGACCCACCTTCAGTCCTTTTGACCATTAACTCCCACTTCAGGATCTGCCCCCATGGATCCTAATCATCAGAGTTCCATCCCCACCCCTCATTTCCCAAACTATAATTTCATTTTTTTCTGTTATTTAGTAAATAAACAAACTAGAGCAAGCTGTTTTACAAATTAATTAGCTGGTCACCACAATCTTTAATACTGAATTTTATCTCTATTTTGGTTTTCATCATTTAAGTTTAACACAATCAAAAATTTTATTAAATTATATATATTGATATTTTAAATCAAATGAAATTTGATAAATAGAAAAAAAATTCTTAAAATTTGAACTATTAGGAATTAAAACAAGAACAAATTTAAAATATAAAAGGTTTCTGTTGACCCCTCGTGAGAATGAAGACAAAGGGTAGGGCGGGCGAATGGCAATTAATGCAAGGCGAGAGATGGAAAGCGACAGCGTTACGGGTTGACCCGAAGTAGTTGCATGTGTCTGGCCCCATGTGGATGGTGGACCCCACCCCCATACTTCTACAACTCCCTCCGTCAAAACTGTCTCCCTCACTCATGCCCACCTTTTGTCTCCTACTCCATTCTTCACCTTTTACTGCCTCGTTTTACGGTTATGCCCCTCCCTCCCTCCCTGACGTCATGCTCGCTTCACTACTCCCTCATCGCCTCCAAGCAAGTTGCTTCCAAGAGGAATCGTGTGCTACGCACCACGAAGGGCTACTATAGTTAGTTAACACATCAACACATCGCATGCGAGGCTACCTTCAACCTTTAATATAAGATTGTTAATTTTTTTTTAAAAGAATAAAGAAATTATTGAACTAGTATATATATGTTTTATTATTCTTTAAATTAATTTGTCTAACATATAAAATGATATAGAATCCAATAAAGATTTCACAAGATATGTTATAATTATATGATTTGTTTAGTCTTGTATAAAAAAGTCAATTGGATGGGGTACTTAACTTCCAATGCCATGAACTCCTTGCTGGGATTCGACCCCGAAACAAAAAAAAAAAAGAAACTTCTTACCGGCAACATGTTACTGTAGCTCTACATGATGAACCTCTTCTCTGAAGTAGAGCATGCCCGGATTTAAATCCATTTTATTTTATTTTATCTTAAAATGGAACAATTACATTAAAGATGAAACACGTTTTATCTCCCCATGTGCAGCCGTACAACTTTGGTCAAGGTTGCAGACATCTCAGTCTGAAACACTTCACTAACCAAGACCAGGTTTGGGTCCAGCTTCTCTCAAGACCAAAGCTTTGGGTCCAACACTTTTGGGTCTTGGATGAGACTCTGCTTTCTAAAACCATGGTTTGACCCGAAACCTTGGTTTCAAAGATTCTCCCAAACATTGTATAGAAAAAAAAAAAAGATTCTCCCAAACATGCTTGGTTCATTGTAGCTTAGACATCTGATTGAAACAAACTCAGCTACCGTTGAAAATTCTTCTCACTCACGAGGGGGTGTGGGGGTTGAAGACTTGAAGGGTTCCGTAAAGAAATTATTTCTCTAAACAATAAGCCTCTTCTATCTGTATCACAATAGCAGAACTCAAGTATAACTAGATAATTCCCCGATCACAATCACTTCCCTTGGGGATTCTTTGTTAAAATACACTCTACAAGTAGCCAAGAGTTGCCACGGTCATGAATGAGAGCTCAATTACAGGAGTAAAAAGAGATCCTTGCTTCCAGCCTCCTAAACGGATGAATTCAAAGGTACAAGAGAATAGTTAAGGGAATAAAGCAAGTTGAATCAGGTGTGCATTTCCAGCGGATAAAGCACAACTATTTTTGAATAACTTCTTTATGCGCCTTGTATGAAAGAATGACATTCCATATCAAAGATACAACATTAGCAGCAAGGACCTGCAATTGATCCACACAACAGTTGCATAGACTATTAAAAATGGAGGATCAAATCTGGAGAAGACAGAACTTAAGAGTAGAAGCTAGATATGATCAACTTGTAATATCATGCGTTGAGAGGACAGCATTTATGGGGATAGAGGTAACAACACCATTATGTATTATTCCCTTCTGTAATAGAAGTAAAATAGATAGCCTCCATATATTCATCTAGACAAGCCAGTAGAAAATTCCTCTTTCAAAAGACCCCAATTTTCCTTACTAAACAGCTACTTTCAGATGATTTAGGAGCTTCCATCATTCACACTGTAGGTCTAAAATTCTTCAGAGTGACGAAAAGTTTATTCTTAAAGTCAAATCAACACACTGCATGCATTTAGTCTGATAGCCTAACCTGGAATTGCTGTGGGACGAATCTAAAATTGAGAAACTGAAAAGGTATCCATAGTTGCCAGTTTGCTACAACAGCAGAAAACCACTCCTACAAAATGAACTTTGTGCATGAGCATGCAATGCCCTCTTTAAAACAAGAGAATTCTATCTGGAAACCATTTTATAAGCAGATACAAGTTTGAACTGTAGCACCACCTGTTGAAGCTTGGGTATAACTTGTGATGGTTTCCCCTCTAGAGTTACCAGCGTAGACAGAAATACCCCAATGAATGTGGGAGCGAACAAGAACTGCAGTCATATTTCACTGCATTAACAATAAAAATGTCCGACAAGCAAAGTAAAACACAATAGATACAAAGTGGCAATAGATGGTTGATAGACCAACAAATAAATCTCACCTGATCCAGTAAAAGCCGCAAAAATGCACCAGATGCACCGGGCAGAGTGACTAGTTTACTCAGATACAAGTACCTAAAAGATTCATTGATAAAAAAATTAAAAAATAAAAATAAAAACAGCTATCGGGGGAGCTAACGGATCAATAAATAATAATTATCTTCATAAGAGTCCTGCAGTATTTTGACATAGAATAAATGCAAACATAACTTAAAATGATTATACCATTTTTTCTTAGATAAAAATATCATTGCACCAATTGATAATGATATTGATAACATCCGGATGGTTGCAGAAGCTTTACCATAAATGCAATGTCGGACCCACCAACACAAAACCCAATAGGGTAAAGAGGAATGTCCTCTTGCCATCCAGTGATGGCACTTGATCTATCACAAGCTGCGAAAGATAAGACCAATCAAGAAAAATTAAATTCCAAACATGCAAGTGAAAGCACAAGCATGCAATAAAGCAATATTTTTTTGGAAGACCACTACACAGAACAAACAAACTTTGATGGAGAATCCACTAAAGCTTATCCCTATTGCAAGCATACTTGACACAATAGGATAGGGATCAGCAAAGAGAACCTTGCAAGGACCAATCCTCCAAGTGTCATATGCTAATCAACTTATAATTCATGCCTTAACGCAAAGATATGAAAGCAAATATTCAAAATGTTTTGTCACAGTTTCATAATTTTCACATATAAAAAATAGTTCTTATGAACTGCACACGCTACTGCCAATCAGTTGAGGAAGAGAAACATGTAAAAAATTATCAAAAACAACTAGATGAGTATTACCTGACAAATCAAATCTCCAATTAATGTCAAGAGTGCAGATGTTAGAGCTTTAACTGAAATGGGATACTTTCCGAGAAGAGCCAGGTACCTGTAGTGTGAGTTGGGACAAGTTTTCAAAGCTGAGAAGAACAAATATAAATAGCTTGAAAAGAAAAAATGACCAAGGCAACCAATTCTTGTATTCCCAGGCTACAAGGCACAACTCTTGAAAAAGAGCTATAAATTCAACAATAGATTAGTCTTACAAGCCACATTACATGGTCCCACCCAAAAACAGTATAATGGCAATGCAGCACTGCCTTGAAGTTGGAATCTTAAATAAAACTTCAATCTTAGCAGAACAAAAGCATCACGATAATTGATTAGCATTGTGTGCTCCTTAATTGATCAGCATTTTATTAACCTCATATATTCAACTTTCTAGCAACTTCCTGGAAATTCTTTTGCTTCTTTAATAAGTGCTCGGGTAGCTATATGATAAGAAACAGGGCATAGCCTGCTTTTGACATCCAATCCATAGGAGGTTGTTCACAGTGATAGAAGTATCAATGGAAAGGTAAAGATATATAATTGTATAAAGCAGACCATAAGAGGAAGACCAGATGTGTTATAACCAAGATGTGACATAACAGGTAGTGTTAGGCTATTGGAACGAAATAAAACTATAAAAGGACCCTGAATGTTAAGCTACAACAAGTACCACAGTGGCAACAAAAGATGATATGCATTTCAGTGATGGAGTCAACCTGCCATACTTATTTATGAGACATTAGACTGGAAATTTTCACTCTTGGATAAAAGCGGGTGGAGAAAGAGAATAAATAGACGAAAAGAGTCGAAGACACAAAAGAAAGAAGAAAAGTTTGCTAATTAAAGGAAGACAGAATGTACATCATTTTGTCCGTTCTTTACATGTTTGTTCATTATGACATAGCAATTCAGTTACAAGGGACCATTTTTTCTTATGGAGAAGATGCTCAACTAGGAGATTAAATTGAAACAATAAACGTGCAGAACCCAGAAGAAACAATAAATTGAAACAATAAACGTGCAAAACACCCTATTACCATGACAACAAGGACCACTTCTCTCCTCCATCGCCAGCTCCATCGCTTCCACTGCCGCTGCCTTCACCTCTCCCACCGGAATTCCCACCTCCAGTGCTCCCATATCCACCAGAACCATCACCCGCCATGGCCGAAACCCGAAAAAGATCGGAAACTAGGTGGTTAAATCCCACCCCAGAGCAACGCAAGTCCTTAAAGACTGCTGCATGGCTACAGTTCAGAGGATAATAGTGTAAGTGGTCTGAGAAGCATCGAATCGCACTCGTTCGAATTGGAGTTGCCGGAAGATGACCATGATGGCGGAAATGTGAAAGGGTTCCCCGTGAGAATTTCACGGCACGATAAAATTGCAGAGATTTTTGGGTTAGACTTGGCGGAGCTGTGCTGTACACCATCTTTGCTCCGAACAAGGTTTTCTCAGGTTTTTGGGTTTATGAAGCGGCTACATTGGAGTCTTTTTTTTAACCTTTTTGGCTTTTTCCCATTTTTGTTCGTGTTACACGGATATTAGGTATAAATATATATTTATTTTATAACGTTTCATCACATTAATGATAAAATAATAACTATAAAAACATTAAATCTGGGCCGTTGGGAGGACCGACGCTTCAGTTCATAATAGCAGCAGCAGCATACAAACTGGACAAAGGGCAGAACCAAAGCGCCAAATCTAGGACCTTAGGCGGGTTGTCTTATCCGTTCATCCTTCTTCCCACTGCAGAGCAATGGCTCTTCTCTGCTTCAATTCTCTCACTCTCTGTTCTTCCTCTTCTTCATCGGCTTTGGCCTTTACTCCCACCGCTGGTAAGTTCATAGGGCTCCACTTCGAATATGTTTTATTCTTATGCTATGAAATGAAGAAATAAAATGAAAATCTGTATTGTGGATTAGCTTCCAGGTGGCCCCTCAAACCGACCGATTTGGCTCCAAGGACTTCGAGCAGAATTCGAATTTCGACAGCATTCCCTGTTAAGAAGGCAAGTGCGTTCACTGTTGGAGCTGATGCTGGTGCTAATGCGGAAGCTTCAGCAGCTGCTGATGATGGATCCACTCCGGAAAGGAAGGAAGAGGTTGTGCCAGTGGAAAAACTTCCCTTGGAATCGAAGTTGCAGGAGAGGCAAGAGCAGAAGTTGAGGATGAAATTGGCGAAGAAGATAAGGCTTCGAAGGAAAAGGCTTGTCCGAAAGCGTAGACTCAGGAAGAAAGGTAGATGGCCCCCTTCTAAGATGAAGAAGTTGAAGAATGTCTGAACTAGAGCACATTTTTTTCCTATTATTATTTGTTATCCTCCTATCAACAATCTCTATCTCTTTAATGAAGTGCATTGGCTTATAAAGTTCTCAAATCGTTTTTTGAGTTTTTAATACTGAGGCAGGCATTTCATTAGATGTTTGATTAAGTCCTCCCAGAATAAAAGCACCTGCTGCTTTCAGGGATCCTGGTAATTTCATACCGCGATCAACTGTATTTTGGTTGCTTCAACTCCCGGAAAAAATTTGACCTTGAAGCTAATTGATAAATTGCTCACTTCTTCATTATTTGGGATGACTGGATAAATTAAAGTTAAAAAGATTTGAATTTGTATGCATCAGCATTCACATTCCTCTGTCTTTGTTGACAATTTTTTGTTCCCTTGTTTTGTAACCTGAATCTGTAGGTGCGTGACTGTGATATTATTCAAAACTACAACAATGAATTGTTTTGCAAAATTATTTCAAAAGGCTACAAAACATAAATAAATTGGAACAGTGCTACATAAAGCTGAAGTGATACAAATATTTATTTACAGCATAGAAGGGGTCAATTACATTTGTAAGAGGCTAGCAAGGATGTCAACCGATATAGTTAATGGGAACGTACTGCCCAAGATCATACCTATAAATACCTTCATTCCCCATTCCCCCTTTTTATTTTAACATTGATTAAATATCCAGACACTTCAAATCGAAGACCTTGTGAGAGACTCACTCCCCGGCATCTCCAGATTATTGGATATCTTTAAGATATCAAATGAAGAGAATGAATGTGGTGGAAGTATCACACTTATGTCCTTCCCAGCAGTCTGAAGTGCACTTTGCATTGGCGCCACCTGCATTTTGACAATAACAACACCTTGAGCCCTATTATGCACGCTTCTCATTCTCAAACAATACTTAAACCAAGTCTTGATTTTGAATCACAATGATACGAAAAGAATGGAAAGTGTTTAATTGATTTTGAGCCCTATTAAGTTAAAATTCATGAGATAAAAATATCTTTAGGAGAGGTATTCGTAATTGAATCTTTTTTGGTTTAATAGCCATATCAAAAGTTTTTACGAACAGATTCTTTAGGGAAAAAGTTTAATTTTCATGTCATTTAGGGCACGGTTGGATTGAGAAGAATGGAAAATGAATTTTTAATTTTCACGTCTACAGTGTAGAATCCAAAACCAAAAATTCATGCAGAAGATTATGTATATAAAGTGTTAAACGAAAGAGAAGCTTAAGCTTACCTTTTTGGGCTGAGAGAAGGAGTTCTCATCCATTACGTTAGCAGATGTGAGCACAGTTTTTGTCGCCCCACTTAACTGTGCAGAGTTCGAATCCAGTCCATCGATAGAAATCTTAAGGTTCACCCCGGTGTTTCCAAAGTTCACAACCTGCAAACAAATGGTAGATCATAAAAGTTGTTTAACTGACATGTAAGATGACTAAGAAATGGATATAACTAACACAAGTTATCGGTTATGTTACCTTTATTCGGATGTAGGTTTTCTTATCTGCAGAGTTTTGCCAAGAAATTGCTGATGCAACAAGTGAAGAAGATGATGCTTGAAGTGATGAATTAAGAAGTGTTGCTCCGCTTGACTGTGAGAAAAATTGTTGCACCCAGTAGCTAGGAGTTCCATAAGACTGAAAGGAGTTGAACACAATTGCATCTGGATTCCACCTAATGACAAAAGCCACAAAATTTCAGCAAAGTCATGACGAAACAGACACACCTAACTTTTTCAGGGTATCTTTGGATTATAGAAGTGAAGAGTTTTCATTTGTAACGTAAGAGAAGTACCTCCTGTTGTTTGCGTTTACGAAAAGTGGAGCATAGCTAATCATGTGGACGATATCACTGCACCCGAAAAGAACAAATTAAAAGTTGAACATGAGATGGTAAACTAAATTGGCAGCTCAGGTCCACAGTAACTTGCTGTAACATAATTTTAGGATTTAAAAATGCATATATTCTCAGTTAAAGTATACTTCATCAAGATAGAAATAGGCCGCCTTCATGAGCATAACAAAAAAGTAATCCTGAGCTTGAAATGAAGCTCACTTCACAGAGATGATTTAGACTTGACATTAGGCTTGACTTGCTTTGCCATATTTGACTCATTCAGCCTTGTTTATGGCCTTGCCTAAGCTCAATTACATGGGATACTTGCAAATAATATCTATATCATAGAAACATCTCCATACAGCAATTCCAATATATGATTTAATATTTTAAATGATTTACCAGATAGCGTCAAACTCCTAGATAAGACTTAAAATAGTAGAACGACAATTTTTAAGAGATGGTTACACCTGTTCTTTTCTAGTCCAACTAGGAATCCTGCTTCACCTAGGGCTGCTAAAAGGCTTCCTGTTCCAGCGTCTTTCCCAGTCACTGCGTACTCACTGACAAAAGCCTGCCGAGAATTCAAACAGCTTGAGCATTCATCCATCAGGTCCACACACACAGATACAGAAAGTTATTAGAAGAGTGTTCAATAAGGAATACTACACCTTTGGACCATCACGTGATGCACGGTTAAATACTTGAGACCTTGAAAACATGTCATTGGCACTTGTGTAAACCTATTCATATAAAGTATGATGAAGCAAGAAATTCAACCCTAAATATGCATATCATTTCTCAAAACTGTGATATGAAGCAAACAACAATATTACATGGTAATCATAAAAATCAGCTGGGTGACTTAATGGTCTAGAAGAAGCATCGCAATTTGAGATAATTTGGATGTCCGGATAGGCACTTTTGATTGCATTGTAGAACTTGAGGTAGTTTCCTGGACAATCAAAGGGTTAAAAGAAAACGAGCTTCAATTAAATAATATTCCAGGGTTTGTTCGTGATTATGCATCATTGGGAAATAAAGCAAGGACCAAAGGATCAACATAGAACTAGTTTGTAAGTATGAAATAAAAGGTATATGTGAGGAGGAAAAGCTGCAGATGAATAAACTTCTATCCAGACTACTTCAACTCTATGTGTAGCACATCACAGGAAAAAAACAAGCTGTAGTAAGAACTAATTCATGAAGGAAACCAGATACACATGGCTATTAATTAAAAGTCAAAAGCACTGGCTGAGGCAAATCTTCCACTACTGAATTCACATATGCATCAAGAGATAAATCGAAGATTGAGTAACTCATCACGATATATACAGCCCTCTGTTAAATTATCCTGATAAAGGCACAAATGCATTATAAAGGAAATAATAAGAAACATGTGCATGCCTCGGTAGTTTTTCTTGCGGCAATCCTCATTCCCAATAGCAACATATTTCAAGTTAAATGGCTCTGGGTGACCCATATCAGCTCTAAGACGACCCCATTTTGAAGTTGGATCACCTCTGGCAAACTCGATTCCATCAAGGGCTTCCTGCAATAAAGATCCCAAAAGAGAGACATTTCTTAACATTCTTAAGGCAACACAAAAGAAAGAGGAGTTTTGGTTTTTTTTTTGGGGGGGGGGTTGGGTTATGAAATTTTACCTGCACAAAAGGTAAAACCGCGGATGTGTCAACTTCATCATTATGGCTGATACCTGAGATGAGAGGCTCAATCAGTAAAAACAGAAATTCAACACTTATCTTTGTTAACAATCAACCTTATTTAAGATCACAAGAAATACAAAATACCGTTGTTAAACACCCATATTGGCAATGTGCCAAGGTCCTCTGCTAGCTGCTCAAAAAGAGAGATATGAACACCCATACAAATACCTTGTTCAATTTTTGTAAAACTTTCCATGAGATATGAACATCAGAATCACATGATTGGAAAGAGCAACCTACTTGGAGAAACTCAAAATAGCCAAGTCCATCATCAGTCCAGTATATCCAAACATCGCCAAAGTGCCCGGGTCTTTCTTCCCAAGGCCCAACGGTCGCTTTCCACCTAAATGCATTTCTTAACCATTCTCCCTCAACAAAACAACCACCTAGAGCAATGTAAGAGAAGATGAAGAAGTTAGCAGAAATACTACTCACACAAGATGGAAGAGGGCATTGGTAGACAAAATGCCTTGAGATGCTATAAAACACACTCAAAATAACAAAAAGATAGATAGATCAGTAATTCATGTGAAATTCTTAAAATAAGGCTCTCTGGTTTAATTGACACTTTAACACAACCAGAAAGAAAGAAAAGAAAAAAGAAACAACCATTCTGGTTCTCAAGGAGATCCATTTGTTATCCACTTCCTTGGCATGAGAAAAATGAAAGATGGTTGAAAATGGGTGCGCCTGTTAATTTCTACCATCTCAATCAATTAAAAAAACAAGAGGAAACAAAACCTTCCGCTTCACTCTCCACTATATTTTCCATTCTCCCTAACAAGCACAATCAAAATCAAGGATCTGCCATTCGGTGACACATAAATAGGCCAGAGGGTATATAACTTAACAATGCACAAGATATACACCATAAAATGTGTTTTGACTCAACCTAAGTATGTAATTGAGAAATTTAAGCCAATATGTTCATCGTACCTGGAAATCTCATAAAGCTTGGTTTTAAATCTTCCAGCATTTGGGCAAGATCACTTCGGAAACCATGTCCCTGGGCAAATATAAGTTTAAATATGTTATTAATACAAATCTCAAGATAATAAAATAAGAAATCCTATTTTACAGCAAAATTACTGCAACAGATACTATTGACTCAGAAGCAATTGTATTTAAGCAAGATTCTAAAACCTACGTACATATGCTTATTGTTGAACTTTTAGAATTGCAATCCATCTCTGAAGTTGAATTTCAATAGTACATGGGTGTTCTTAATATTTCCATTATTGTACCATTAATTCTAAGATTATGATGCAGCTAAAGATTAAATAAGAGTTCACAAACTGAAAATGAGATACGGAAAGATAACCATTATTACATGTGATACCATGTTGTTGTTTCATCACATGAATGCTAATGCAATATAAATTGTGGTCATCATAAAAGCTTTTCTTGCTTAGAAACGCAGACCTTATATGTGTCTGTGGGCATAGCAGAAACTTGATCCAGCCATATCACACCTTTGCTGGTTGTTGTGAATTGAAGTCTCGCGTTGTGATTTGTCTGACTGGCTTCTAGTAGAGTCTCCACCTTTGTCCAGTTTGAAACATCAGATGCAGAAGCTCTGCAAGTTCAACTACTTATATTACTCATAAATATAGAATATGATATTCTGGGGATAGACTGTAGTGTCTCTACAGGCAACAGCATGTTAAAATCAAGCTCACTTTATGTCAGTCGAAGCAATCTTTCCAACACCATTAGAATCAGTAAACGAAACTTTCAGATTAATTGGTCCATTGGAACGAACATAGAAGATCACTTTGTACTTCTTTCCTTGCTCAATATTCTGAAAGAAGGTAAAAAAACCAAGATACAGGTTACATTCAGACCCAACCACGAATAACAATAGCGAGTTAAACATTGAAAATTAAAAACAGCACAAATTTAAAATCATGATCTTAAATGTTGAAGATTATCAATTAGGCTCACCATGCCCCAGAAACCAGGGTTGTAAATGCCAACACCATCAGCCGGGCAGATGTTGTCACCTTCATTGTCACAGAGCACCTCCAATCGTACTGCCACTTTATTGCGTTCAAAGCAAGAGGTACGATCAGTTGATACATTTATAATTAATTCATTTCCAATAATTGCCCAAGGATAAATATTTGATGGAATGTTAGGGCCACCAGCTTCAAAACCTGAAACACAAATTTTTCATACAGCCCAGCATGCAGAATACTTGTCTTTACTTGAACCTAGTATAGGCCAAAAAGAAAAACCTGAATAAGCAATACACTGTTCATTTTTTCAAGACTACCAAAGAAAATGTCAAAACCACTGAATGCCTGAAGATGTTCAGAACATATCTGACTGAAATTTTAGACTTTTGTTTTAAATTTTATCTTCAGTCATCATTTCATGTTCTCTTTGCATCGATAAGAGTAACACTTCAATTATTTTCCTTTTGTTAAGAACAAAAGAAGAGACAAGGTTAGGGAGAAGAGGAAGGGACCAGACGAAATATATTACCAGAATACTCAATTATATTTGACAATATCTCCTCAAATTCTAATTATGTTAGCTCTGTAACCACAAAGACAATTCCCTTTACTTTAGAGTCACTGTAATTAACAACTTTCTTGACCTACACAACTTTTAAAATTATCATTTCCTCTTATCATGGTAAATATTTTCTTCACCTACAAGACTTCCCCAATTCTTAATTATTCTGAACACAAATAAAGTATAAAAGGTATTAGAATCACAGGAATGTTGGGCAATTATAAACATAAGTTGCAGTCTAGCAAAATTATAAAGTAAATTACGAGATATGTTCTTTGAGCATAATTTTTTTCTCCAGTTAGATGTTTAGAAACATGGAAATGACCTCTGTTGCTCACAAGCTCTGCCCACAAACCTCCAGCACCAGCATGATTGATCTCCTGCAGAACAGATTTGAAAAATCGATCATTCTCCATAGTATGAAATGTTCTGGATTATCAAACTGAATCCTCATACAGCCCTATTAACTATGAAAACTTAAAGAAAATGTTCAGGAATATAGAACAAGACAATTGACCGAAGGTACGGCTAGTTAATTGCTCACCTCAAAGAATATTCCAAAAAATGTTTCAGGTATGGGCTTTCCAGACGCATCCGAAGCATCTACGACGAGTGTAGCATTCTGGTCTGCATAAACTTTAACGGCAAAGCATTGACAAAGAAGGTAAACCACTGTAAGGAGTTGGATCAGAGCAACACTGCATGAAGGCTTGGAACCCATAGTTTGTTCACAACATTCAATCTAGACGCAGCCTGAAACATCACAAGATAACTGGAGCTAATGGGATGACTACGAATATATCGCAGAGATAGAAGAGGCAAACAAAAATCTAAAAACAAAATGACCCTCCAGATAGTCAGGATAAGGAATGCTCAATAATAGAAACTTGGTTGACAATTAATACGTAAAATGCACTATATCTTACAATTTGACAGAAAATACCGACACTTTCCTCCCTTCTTATCTTTCTTTTTGGCTCCTAGACATACATGACACACCGAGAAAGGGAAAAGGAAGAAAGTTGGATAAGCAAGCAAAGCCAGACAATAGTTGCCGCTAAAACTTATCAGAACTCTTCAATCCCACGACAAAAAGAGATGTATTTAAACATTTGAAAACTTTTCAATAATCTCAAGTTGTTCGTTTTGAATTAATCTTGCATGATGCATATAACTAATTTTCAACTAAAGAACTGACCAATCCTCTCAGAAGCCAGAAGGAACTGACGGCTTAAAGCAAGTCAGTCAAGCTCACTCCTTTTACATTGAGGATATTTAAAACAAGGCGCAATTGCCAAGAAGAAGGAGAAGGATGATGATGATGATGATGATGATGATGATGATGATGAAGAAGATCACCAGTATAATCAGATTTGATGTGTTGCTGAAAAGTCAAATGGAGTTTAAACTCGCGAGGTCTCAGGTAGAAGATGGAAGTGATGAGCGAGGACCTCATAGAGAGAGTGAGTCGCTCGTGAAGATCAGCATCTGGAGGTTTGTCTCTTTATAGAGGGTGGGATCATCTGCAAATAGAGGAAACGTAACGGACCTGGATTTGGATTTGTCTTCGCATCCACGCTAGCTGGGGCTAATTTTGACTGTCGCAGATAAGTGACAAGTGACATGGGGGAAAAGCCGGAAAATTAATTTAATTTGTTTGTCTGCGATTCATTAAGATTGGATCTCTGGTGATGGACCCCCAACCATAGTTCCCGCCGTCAAGGTTTGAAGCAAACGCGCAGTGGGAGAGCGTGTGCCAACGACACGGTTTGACTTTGAAGATAGACAGCGCCATGATTCATACAAATTAGGAATTACTGGTAATTAATTGCCTTCCCAGTCGGAAAGATTTATGAACCGTGATGCCCAGTTATTACTAGTTCAGCTCTGTGAATTGTATATTATTTATTATTTTAAAAATGCTAATATCAATTGATTATCAAAATAGATTGCGTGACATGACCGTATCGTTATGGTATAAGTTGATTAATTGACATATTCATCATTTTTTTAAATTGATTTATGTAAATTATAAATTAATATATAACATAATGATATGCATAAGTATTTTTAGAATACAAGTCATAGTTAAATAATTTAACTAACATTTTTAATCTCTTAAAAAGTCAATTAATTTTTATATTATGATTGTAGTGTATAGAAGGGTAGGAAACAAATACACGATAAGTCTAAAGTTTTAACATTTTATGTTGGTTTTATTGTTCTAATGGTTTAGTTTGGCATTAAAATTTTCTAAGTTTTTGTTGTTTCTGGTTTTTCAGTTTTACCATTTACCCAGTTAAATTAACTTTCTCAAGAAACAAAAAAGGAAATAATCTTTTCTTGGAAGGGATGTAAAGGCTGTATATGAATGATCCAGTAGGAGGAGGGCATGGCTATTGCTTGAAAGAAAGAGAAAGAATAATTTATTATTCCATTTTAAAGGCGGTGTGTGATATTCTAAGCGAAGGTAGGTGAGGTCCACGTCTTACATTAGATGGCTTTTGGGATTTCTTTTCCCACGAAACATATATGTTATACACTCCCAATCACGTTGTGTCAGTCTCTTGCGCTCACGGTTCACTCCAAGTGCTTTATGACTCTTATTTGCAAATTCTGCTGACTTCCCGTACTTATCCATTACCATCCATGGCTTGCAGACATGTTATTGGTTTCACGTATGAACGATGTGGGTAAATATTTTTACCATTTACAAAATAAATATATGAAGTAAATTATCTTATTTAACAAAAAAATATGTTAAATTAGTTTAAAAAACGATAGATGGTTTAGTTAATTTAGGGTTTGTTTGGATCTCATTTTTAGAATATCTTTTACAGATTTCTAGGTAAAACTTAGGTTTTGGAGAATATATTTTAGAAAATAGCTTTTACAGATTCCGAGGAAAAACTTAGATTTTGAAAAGTGATTTATATTTAGAAAGTTATTAGTTTTACGGATTCCGAGACAAAAAGTAGGTAGAAAAGAGAAAAGAGAAAGAATGAAAAGTAGGAAAGATGAAAGAGTATAAAGAAAAAGGTATGAAAGCGGAGAGAAAAATAAAGCAAAAGTAGAAAAGATGAAAGAGAGGGAATGAAAAAGTAGGAAAGAGTAAAGAGAAAGAATGAAAAAAAGTAGAAAAGAGGAAAAAGAAAAAGAAAAAGAAAATATGAAAAATGAAATTTCGGTTTCAAAATGAGGTTTATAACAGAAAAAAATTGTACTTAGATAACACTTACAAACAAACCATTGAAAAGATACATAAAGGGTCCGTTTGGGAAAGCGGTGGAGAAGTGTTTTTACCATTTACGAGATAAATGTGTGAAGGAGATTATCTCGTTTTACGAAAAAACACTGTTGAAGATGCTTTTTGGGTGTTCAGAAGCTTTACCAAACACCCCCAAAAAGTGCTGCATGCTTGCTGCATAACACAATCTCCCATGTGCGTAATTTGAATTGTTTGCGTTCTTTTTTATTCAGATCCTGGTTGTAATTTTTCTATTGGATGCTTTAAAAAATAGGCAGTGGAAAAAAAATTGATAATTTAACCTTCACATGGCATTCAGTTGAACGTTGAAACTTGAAACCATCCAACGACCTATAAAAAATTTAAAATATTGACGCCTAGTGGTAAAGTGGGTCAGCCCGCGGGTTGCGGGTTGGCTGCACGGGTTGGCGGATTGGCAGGGGCCAGCTCGTAAACACCTACCCGCTAGAATATTTTTTTTATTTTTTTATTAAAAAAATTAAATTTCTTTCTTTTTTTCCTCCTTTTTTTTCTCAATTCTTTCATAAGATTGTATAACTATATCATATTAATTGACTCATGATTCTTTTTCTATTAATAAATTTTCAATAATGACATTTTTTCATGTTTTAAAACAAAAATACAAATATTAATGTGTTGTTATAATTTTAAATATAGTATTATAGAAAGTTGATATGAAAAATAAAAAATTCTGTACTATTTTTGAATGTATTAAATATTATTTATCATACTTTGAAAAAATATTGAGATGAAAAATGTAAGAAAAATATATAATATATTATTTTTAAAATTTAAAAAAAAAATAGGTGGCGGGTTGAACCCGCCCAACCCGCGAGTTGGGCATGGCGGGTTGGAGCCAACCCGCCACCTGGCGGGCTGGCTTTTGCCAGCCCGAACCCACCACTTGTTGGTGGGTTGGCGGGCCCAACCCGTTTTACCACCTCTAATTGCGCCTACATGTACATTGTTTTATATTATGTGTTGTAGGTAGTCCGTTGCGATAGGATGGGCCGGAGCCCAATTAAGCCCATAAGTATCTATGCATTTATGGGCACATACTGATTTTCCACCCATTGGGCTCTTAATGAAATGATCAATATGGGCCGCCCCAAGTAAGCCCAGAAGTATCTTCGCAGTGGAGTTAAGAAATGAAAAAAGCGAGAGAGACCCGACCCAGCACACGCACACGCACACGCACACGTGATCTCTTCCCACGTTGTTCTGCGGCTGTTCTAGATTGTCATGCCACAGTATCCCGTGTGCACTTGCTTGAATCTGAATGATCCTCTTAACATTTTACTTCTCAAGTGTCAAACAACCTTTTTTATTTTGGTGGAATATAGAATTAAAAATCATTTAACAGATGACACTTCATGAATATTGTTTAAAGAACTAAAGATCGAGGATTTTAAAGTTAGACCATTCAAACTGGTTCTGTGCTCGTTTGGGAACTCCGTTGGGAAAATAGATTTTACAAATTTCGAGGCATTTTGGGAATTTCGAGATGGTTTTACAAATTTTAAGATGGTTTTTATGGATTTCAAGATGGTTTTATCTCGGCTTACGTGCACCGTTTGAGAAAATGACTTCCCAAACAGGCACTCTGCATTGCTTACCGGTGGATTTTGCCATTCACCGAACTTCTGAGAATCTGTTAGAAAAATTGAATTTGTGAATTTTAAGATAATTTTACAAATTTTGATATATGAATTTCGAGCTGCTTTTATAGATTTTAAAATATTTTTTATCTTTATTTACGTTTCGATTGACAAAAATGAATTTCCAAAGATCCATAACAGGATGAAAGCCTGACTCAACTCAACCATTATCAGGAAAAAAACGTACTATATAAATGGTTAATATTAATAAATAATAATACGGATATTGATTATTAACATTCATGTACTTAGTATCCCATAAGAATTTAGAAAGGGAAAATACCTTCTGGCTTCTATATTTTAGTGAATAAAAATGATTTGTTGCCTTAAATGAATAAACCAATGATATTAAAAATTTGTTTGCACATTTTCTGATGTGCTATACTTTTGGACAAATATCACATGCTTTACCTGTTACAGTGTCCACCTTCGAAATTGATAAATCATACCGTCGTTTTATTACCATTATCGTTAAACTAACGCTCCGCCTTTCCGTAGCCGTTAGATAACTCATCATCGCACCGTTCATCACCACAAATCTGCTTTCTCGTCCAACGATGTAATGATACGCTCATGTTAGAAGGCGGTACTACATCAGATATTAAACCCCTGCAGCACCCGATTATCTCAGGGTCCGCATAAAGACCCGCCAGAAAATACTTGGGCCTTCGCTCATCCTCTCTCCCCTCAAAAGGACACGCCAAGGCTTTGGTCTGGAAAAGCCGGGAGGACGCTGAACTTCAGCTCGAATTCCATCAGAGAAACAATCTTAAATCTGACAAACTCCTTTCAGGTATGCTTATGTTTTCCTGCTTGTGCGTTAGATTATTATGCTTCGAGTAGTCTTCGAACTCCAACCCGATCTTCTTTCGTGCCCTTGTCGGCTTGTCCAGCCCCGGATCTGTAGTGTAGAGGGATCTTTCTTTTTCTTCAGATTTTAGAGATGAAGTGTACCCTGGTGCACCACTTCTCGTCATTTTTTTAAGTACTTGTAGTATCCGTGTCTTTTTTTTTCACTTGGTTTTGTGAGTTCGGCTTTCTTTTCATTTTGATGACTAAGAAAATTTCGCCATCTGTTCCATGCTTTCCTCCTGGCTGGCAACTTTCGCCTTTGATTTTATATATTTGTATGCATTTAAGTTGGGTTTCTCTGTTCTCGTACGCTGTTTAGCTTCAGATTCCTTTGCATGTTTCAGGAAACGTGTTATGTGCCAGCATCGACCCCTAATTTAGTCATTTCATGGCCTCCTGTATGTAATTAGTGCAAAAGTTCGGTTCTTTGGCTTTTCTCTCGAGATTAAGCACCCGTCATACCTGTTAGCACTCTCATTTTGCTCTGTCTTACATGGATGCGTGAATATTAAACCAGTGGAAGATTGTTGTTAGAGGAGTGTGTCTGTAAACCTTGATAATATAAATGGAGAACAGTCTGGGTCAAGACTCTAATCCAGCGCATGGGTCCTTTGATAAGTCCAGGGTTTTGAATGTTAAGCCACTGCGAACTCTTGTTCCCATATTCCCCTCACCATCTAATGCCTCTTCGTCTTCAAATTCACAAGGCGGAGCACCCTTTGTTTCAGTCTCTCCGTCTGGCCCCTTCCCCCCTGGGATTTCTTCCTT